>OENM01001649.1:15127-29335 GCA_900239745.1 Rotaria magnacalcarata | reverse complement strand
CAAGTTCAATAAAAAGAAGAATTATAGTGTACTTGATGTTTTGATAAAATTCGACAACAGAAAAAAAATTATGAGCCTCACCTAGCTCCAGAACGCTCCGCCGCCCCTGATTCTGGCTACATTATAGTGGTTCTTTCTCAGTTCTGATTGATGCATTAAAATTATAAGTGAAGACGCACATACATTTAAAATAAGGGTGTGGGTGTGGGTGTGGGTGTGGACAAGGTAGTGTTTTTGTCGATGCCAACATCCTCACCCGCACACCCACACCCACACTTTTATGTAAGGAGCACCGGGTTTTATTACTAAATACTCAGAAGTATACCAGTCATACTATTAAAATTTCGATACTTTCTTTGATTATACGATATATTATCACATAATATGTCATCAGCTTGACCCCTAAAGTCTGCTTTTAACGAGCTTTCATTTAATATAAAGATGACTTCTGTATCTCTTTGTATTTGACCTGTATCTTGTGGAAGAATGTTTTTCGGAATTGCGTAAAATCAAGTCGCCTCGAAACGGTAAATCCAAAATCATTGTAAAGCTAATCGATATTTGGCGGATTATAGTAGACTGAGAAATTTATTTGTTTGAAGTGGGTTCTTAATGATTTCCATATATTTCTATTGATTTCTTAGTATCTGTCAGTACCTATCAGGATTGAGTAGGATCCGCTTTTTCAACCTTGGTTAACCATCTATCTAGTCATACCTAATTAAGTCTAATCACCCTAATCAGCCCTAACAAACCCTAAGCAAGCCTAATTAAGTATAATCATCCTTAATCAAATAATCAGCTATTTCCCCCTTGCAAAAACTTATGTTGGCGTGAAGAAGTGAACGTTTTCGCGTCGAACTCTTTCTTGCGTTACTGTCTCACAATCAGGAACCTCGATTGCCATCCTAACACGCCAGAAAAATTTTATGCGTTTGCACGCGTTTTAAAATTATTTTCTCTGTTTCGGTTCCACCCACATCCACACCCACATCCAACTGTCATCATACGAATGCATTCTACTATCAAACTGAATAACTCATTTTCAGTCGCAATTTTCTGTGTTGTTTATGGTTAGGGGTGTCACATTTAAATTTCAAAAAATTTATTAAATCGAGAAATAAATTTTCAAAAATTTAAATTTAAAATAAATTAAATATTTTTCGCATGAAAAGTTAAATTTAAAATAAATTTAAATTCAAGAAATTTAAATTTAATTAAATTTTAGATTTTGTATCATTTAAATTTAACTAAATTTAAATTAAATTGTTTGAAATTCAAATTAGTTAAATTTTGAAAACTAGTAGATAAACATAGTTTTTGACTTGATTGGTACTATTTAAAGTCAAATTTGAGTATGTGTCCTGTTTTCTAAAGTTAAAATTAGTCATTCTTCCATGAATTGGGCTATTAAATATATTTTTATGAGTATCCCAGTATTTTGAAGAAGAAAGATGACGGATCCTGCATAATCTGTAGAGAAATTTTGACTATTATGAATAAATATTAACCTAAAATACTAGGTTTTCCTCTCATTTTGTAATTACTACTATTAAAGTCACGTATTTTTCTCGTAGCAATGATGTGTATCCATCCAAACAATTTATTAAATTTAAAATTTAAATTTAAAAAAATTTATTAAATCGAGAAATAAATTTTCAAAAATTTAATTTAATTTAAATTTAAATTTAAATTTTTGAATCAGAAAAATTTTAACTTATTTTAAATTTAACTTCATAGAATTTTATTTAAAATTAAATTAACTTTTCACGAAGTTAAATTTAAATAAAATAAAATGTAAATTGACACCCCTATTTATGGTCAAAGCAGAAATTTAGGAGAACAGACCACAACGCTTAGCAAGCATAGTTAGTGATGATTGGCTTGATTCTAATGCTTTTTGCTGATAGTCGATTGATTCTTTTAACTGATTCATCACAGTCTCCGCATTGACTCTCTCAATTTCCAGCCGTGTTAATGCACTCTTAAATCGAGATGCTTCAATGAAATCGTCGAAGTAGCTAAAAAATCCATACGCTCCAAAATAGATCAACCCCATTCCACTGGCAACTCCAATAACAGGACCCTTAACAGACGGGGGAAACATTGTTGCCATTACGTATCCTATTCTGATATTGAGCACTCCCACAACAGTGCCGACAACACTGACTGCAGCTCCTAAAGCAATTGCTTTGACTTGGTCGTCGACACTAATGTCAGTCAGTGACGCTACTAGGCTTTTCATTCCGTATAGTTGTCTGCTGTCGACGTATTTGCTGACTCGATTCACTGTTATATCGACTTTGTAAAGGTTTCCGGCGATATCTATCAGGGTATCTTGATAATCCCTAATGATGCGCTCGAGTTCAATCAAACGGTTTTCTTTTACAAGTACTCTCATGGATTCTATTAGGTGTGTCATATTTGACACCGCTTTTTGTTGATGGGCCATGACTACAGCAAGAAAACACTGAAGATTTTCAAAGCTGTCCGCAGTTATGTTCACGTCGACTATCAGTTGGCAAGCGTCGGCGAGTCGTCCTGCGTTCTTCGCCTTTTCCTCAATGTGATTGTGCGCTTGGCGAAATCTTGATGGTACTTTCTCACTTAATGAGTACGCCCTGGACATTTCTTGATTCAGCTGCTGAGATAAGTTGACAAGACTACGCAGAAGTTCATCTATGAACGCTTGAGCTTCATCACGATGATAAGTGCTAACTGTATTCACTAATTCTAGAAGTGAATAAGTTTGATCAGTCATTTTCAACTCTAAATTGTTGATATCATTCTTCATTCTTTCCAGCGTAGATACAGCATCAGGATACCAATTATGACGCATAGACCTAGAGTATGAGAACACAGCAGAATCCCACAGTAATGCAGCGGCAAGTAACGCACAGAATACAAGGATCCAAATTATGGCTGCAGTAATTGCATAAAATACCCTGTAGCTTAGAGTAAAATGTTCCATCGTAGATGTAGTTGCACCATTTGTGAACGAGTTCGCTGTAAGGGCGTTATAGTCACTCAATGGCTGCTGTGTTACATTGCGAGGGATTCGATAAGCATATGCTGAATCGCTCTTCTCGACTGTTATCTGCCGAGATGGGTCGCTAGCCAACAGTTGATTTCCCTTAAAACTTTTGATGAAATGATATAGTTTCTGAGTAGTGCCGGTCACCGAACTTAGCCATGCACATATCAGTGTTTCTACCGTTGCAAGAAGTACCAACATCATCGACTTTATTAGAAACCATCCGAACGTTCCAATCGCGCTATCATAATAAAATATCTTACTGTTAAAGTACATAATTTCCACGTCTGCATAATTATAGAAAGCCTCATAAACTTTCATGAAGAATCTGTGCCAGTCATCAAGGATTTTTTCAACGAGAAAATAGTTTCCTTCCTTTAAATAGCGGATAACCATATCGCTGCTCTCTGGTCCTTTGACCAGCATGTTCGATAATCCGCAAGAATCTTTCAATTTTTCATTGATGAATAAATAATGCTTACGGGCCATGTCTTCCATATCGCTTAGTGCCTGTTTCATTCCCATATAGTCTGGACAAAATATGTGTGCATTTTTCATTAAGTTTTGGAAACTATTCGCAGTAGGAAGCGTGGTCTGACGTATCTGAGAGCAAAGGGAACGCGTCTCGAGCTCAAAAGTAACGATTTGGTCGCGAACTGATACGATAATACTAGAGAAGCCATCGGTCACCGTTTCAAGAGAAAAATTAACAAGCGTGACTCCAAGCAAGGTCAAGACGAAGACGCAAGTATTTATGCCCATAGTTGAGAAGCTCGCATTATTCTTTACAAGTCATTGCCTAAAAACAATAAGGAATAAAAACAGAGGAGCACCAATAAGGAACGTCAACAAAAAAACGATAAAGGGCGTATAGTATCACTTCTTCAATACATCTAGTAAGGTTGTGACTGTGGGTGTCGCTGTCAGTGCGGGTGTGGATATGCATTTGATTCATCCTTTTATCTAGTCCCGGATAAACACACACATCCATACCAACATACTCAATCCTGCTGTTTAAATATGTTTAACCGAACCGATTCCATCTCTGATGAATATATGATTTGAGTGAGAGCATATATGGGTGTTTGTGCGCGTGTGGGTGTGTGCGTGTGTCGGTGTGTGTATGGGTACGGGTATGGGTATGGGGGTCAGCTAAAAGAAGATTAATACCCACGCCCCCACCCACACTCACACCCACGGCCACATCTACACGCACAGGCACACCCACACCCGAGTTTTTACTTGTAGCAGTAGGATGGGTCCTTGGAAGTTTCTTCTCGTAGGTTGATGCTATCGTTTCTGATCGCAAGTTGGGCAGAATGCCTGCTACCAAGTAGTTGCGGACATACCAAAACTGCTATCGTTGCATTGACTGTCATTCTCGTTGTTGTTTTTTCTTACTTTATCGTGACTGTAGAAAAATGTTGTTACTCTGTGATTCATTGTTTTCGTTTCTATGATACTAAACTACAATGAATTAGCGTGATGAA
This sequence comes from Rotaria magnacalcarata, assembly GCA_900239745.1. Lineage (NCBI taxonomy): Eukaryota > Metazoa > Rotifera > Eurotatoria > Philodinida > Philodinidae > Rotaria > Rotaria magnacalcarata. The sequence continues at coordinate 24,811 of OENM01001649.1, read as the reverse complement.
GGTACAGAATAAAAACAAATAAATTAAGGCCTCCTCCCCCCTCAAAAATCGATTTCAGCCCAGGAACATTCGAATGAGATGAAACATTCAGGATATGTTGGCGCTTGAAAGGGAAGACTACCATAAAAGTTTTAGCCCAAAATCTTTAGGTTTCAGGGGGATATGAGTCAAACAAGGGTCAAAATGACTAGTTTGGCACCCCAAATTTTCTCGGTTCTGGTTCGTTCAATATATCAATATTCTGTTTTTGTTGGAAAAAGCATCTCAAGACACAAGGCATGACATTGTTTTTTTTTAAATAGTCCATTTTTAAGCACAAAAATCGGATCATAAATTCAATGGCTCAAAAGTGTCAAAAAATGGTAGCAAAATCATATAATTGACTGTATTTTGACCAAACCAAGACAGTATTTTAAAAAATGGCAATGTCATGCCCTGCGTCTTGAGATTCTGTTTCCAACAGAAAAAAATATTGATATGTTTAACGAATCGGGAAGGAGAAATTTGGAATGCACTTTTGAGAATATGGAAACTGAGAAAAAGCCGAAAATCATTTTTTAAAACAGCTTATTCTTTTGCATAGAGGGTGACGAAAATCTTCGCAATTTTTCGGAAAGATTGAAGTAGTGAAGAAACTTTTTTCTGTTCCTGAAAGAGCAGACCATGGACTATCTTTCCATGTCTATATCTCAATTTCGACCATTATGACAAAATTGATTCTGGGAGCCGAAAGGGAGAGATGTGTTCGAAAACAATTTTGTTTTTTCGAATAGGGGATGACGAAAATCTTGAGCATGTTTCGAAAAATTTGCCATAGTAGTATATTTACCTATGTACAGTAGTCGATGAGGTTTGTTGTCGAAACAAAGGAGGTAAAAACAACTTGTAAACACAAAAAACAAGAACACTTTTGCATTCTTTTTTTCGTTCGTGTCCCACCACTAAAATAGAATCAATCAATGAAACGACATCAGAGAGAATAAAGCTCTTGTGGTGCGTTGCTGACGTTCAAAATTTGCATTGAAGAATCGAGGAAATAACTTCGAATATATCAGTGACGACCGTGACAGAGTTGTGGTTGTTGTTTGCGGAGACATCAAGAGCATCTTGGGTGTGAGTGTGGGTGTGGACAAAGTAGTGTTTTTGTCCATGTCAACATCCACACCCACACCCACACCCACACACCCACACACCCACACACCCACACCCACACCCACACNACAGTTTCGATCCTCTTTAGTATATGTATAATGTCCACTTCTTTCATTTTGTCGAAAAATTTTGTCAAATATATCTTTATAAATTATACCAAGTACCCAACTCGTATCAAAAAATAACTAAAATTTCTCAACATTTTTTATCAACAATATCAATAGTCATATCATCTTCATATCTTCTCTATACTACTACAAATCACTGTTAACATATTCAATAACTTCAAAATGTTAAAACTTTTTTTTTCTATCTTATTCCGAAAAAAACATTATGAAACTTGTTCTATTAAAGAAAAGAAAATCCTCTATTGAGCTAGTATTTATCCAAGTAATCCATATGTGAGTTCCACATTTTAGCCCCAATGGGGTTGTGTTGAAAATCTTTTTTTCCGCATTGATTTCTTTGTAAAACTCCATTAATCGACAAATCAATATTTTTGAATTCAGATATGAAAATTTTAATGAGAAAATATTTAAGAAAATATTCATATGAAAACGTTGCATAAAATAAAGCGATAAGGTTGGCACTAATAATAAAGTACTTCAGCAGATGGTAATTATATTTGAAAAATTCTTCAAAACCTTAATATTCAACTTCTGATTCCAGTTCAAAAAAGCTTTTAGCGCAATCCCTGTGGGATTAAAAGTGTGAAACACGATCAAACTGATTTTCTGGAATCTGTCTATCACTGTCAGCGATGGTCGGTGGAGCTTCTCTATGACAGCCTGTATTATGATATATGAAGCCTCTACAAACCATCACAGACCCGGACAGAGAATTCATAAACCATCACAGACCGGGATAGAGAATTCACAAACCATCACAGACTGGGACAGAGAATTCACAAACCATCACAGACCCGGACAGAGAAATTAATTAATTAATTAATTAACCTATTAGCTAATTAATTAATTTCTCTGTCCCTGTCTGTGGGGGGGGGGCGGGGGATGGGTCCAAATTTCTACCCTATATACTTCAACACTCCTTTCAGATCGTATTTCACAAAAAAACGTAGAATAATAAACCCTAAAAGGGTTTATTTAAGTGCAACGTACCACAAACCCTTTTTACCGTACATGAAACATTCCTAAACCCTTCCAAATGGTATATCTTGAGGGTGTGGGTGTGGGTGTGGGTTGTATAGTATAAATAGGAAAAAAAAGAATAATAAAGCAAAGATTCAGATTCAAATTATGAATCGAAAATAGGAAATTTGTTGTTGATTGGTTAAATAGAAGCATAAATTTGTATTTTGTGAATTGATTTAACCTACAGCGGAGCCTCTGTAACACTTTTTATCCCAGTTTTTTCAATATCTTTACATTAAACACAAAAATGCATGTTTATCTTTCGTCATTTTTACTGTCATTATTATCTACACTGCTATATTGTAAAAATTAAACTAATCGCTAATGTAAAAATATCGATGGTCGAATAGGACTACTTATCAGTCGATATTAAAATGCTTTTTTTAATGTGAGTCTGCAAGAGGCATTACTTCATATATATTATTGGTGTTACATATTTTTCCTTTTTTTCTAACATAAAATGTTTACCCGAGTCAATGAAGTGTGACTCCGATTTCGCTACTTCTTATTATCGCATATCAAAACAATGTTTCATGCACACCGCAAGTTGACCAAATAAGTGATCCATATTTTCCTTTCGGTTTTGATCAGTGCAAAAAAGAACGATGAACATCTTACTATTTCTTTTCATCAAGTTAGCGCGTGTGGGTGACTGTATAAAATAACATTAACCAGACCCAAACCCTCACACCAATACCCTAAGAAACCATTTTTGATGCAGAGGTAAAATAATCAACCCTTGTGAGTAAAGTAATAAGCCTTTCCGATCAAACAGTAGAACAATCGATCTCTGTACGTAGAATGATAAGCCCTTTCAACAAAAGAGCGGAAAGATCAACCTCTGTACCATGAACAATGAGCTTCTTTCAATAAAAGAGAAGTAGAATCAACTATCAACCGACGATGAAACTATCCTTGAGATGCTAAGGTAGATAAGACGATAATTGTCAGTAGAATAAAAGAACCTGCCAATGAAGTGGCATAGAATCGAGCATTCACGTACATTACTAAACCCTTTTTATTAAGATATAGATGAATCAACTGTTGAACGTGGAATACTAAACTCTTAGCAGGAAATGGTAGCAAAATTTACCCTAGCGTAGAATAATGAACTGTTTCTGAGAAGGGTGGCTTACTCTACCCAGAAAGGCAGAGTGATGTACCCTTTTAACGAAAAAGTAAAATAGTAAACCCGATAACGAAAAATAAAATACCCCTACCTTGAAAGCGAACAACAATCTACGATCATCCGTTGAAGGATATACTCTTATCTTAAAATCGTTGAATAATGAATCCTTATGTACCCATCATATACCTCTTGAGTTTTCATAAACTCTTCGATTAATAAACGCTAAAAGGGTTCATCACATCGGAATAAACTTTTCAAGGGTTTAATGGCGACTTTTTTTTAACTACAAGGGTAGATCATTACCCTTTTTTTTTATCAGCGCAGGGAAAGTGAATTTTCTCCACAATGGTAAGAAGCCCAGTTGAAAGCATATATTCTGAATCAGCTTGAAAAGCTCTATCGATTGATATATTAGTGTCCTGGATTTCTTTTCTGCTCGATTTTTGCGTTACGCGCATCTTACATAACAGATTAATATGGTAGTTAAACCAACAAAACGAAGAATAATTTGATATTTATCGTTTCTTATGCCATCCGTCGAACGTAGTATGATAAGGAGAAAAAAATAGGTATTCAAAATGTATACGACAATATATATAAATTTGTTTAAAACAACAATGTTGAATAAATCACATTAGTTGGTAGAAAAATAAATATCAGTGCGAACATTTTTTAAATAAGAAAATGTCAAAGCGCTCGTATCAATCATCAAAATGATTTTAATTTTGACTTATTTGACATTTGTTAAAAAGAAATTATCTTAGTCTCTCTAACAATATACAATAAATTTATTACACGCAAAGGGAGTGAGTTCCACATTTTAGCACCGATAGGTGCTACACTGACAAGTTTTTTTTTTTAACAATCATTGGGTATTCTTTCTGTAAACTGTTTTATTTATCAGTTAATATAAGTTATACAAGATGAAAATTTCGTCTTAATGAAACATTTTTAAAGGCGTAGAAGTATCAGAGCAGGACAGCTAGTTTGTTGGCTCTTACGAGCGTGAAATATAAACGGGTACACATAGTCTTTTCTGAGATTTATAGCTGCTACTTCGTTGCTCTTGTACATGCACTTGTTAAGGTAAGTCTTGATCAACACATTGCTCTAATTCAATTTCTATTCTTCTACCAAGTGGAACTAGCTGCTGTGTGGTTATATTGGTAATTAACAATGTTGAATACGGTAATATCAATACTTCATCTTCGTCTGGATGAGCTGATAGTTCGCCAAGCTCTATGCTGTACGACAAATACAATTTTTCATCGTATATGTAAAAAGAAACAAAGCTTTGCCTTCTTCGTACCGGTTCAAATTTTGAGAGTCGACATCATACCCACTATACCCGTGAGCAACGCTAGTATTCTTTGATGTTGATAAAAATGTTGTGACGATAATATGCTTGTTAGCAGTATAATGTGCCAAATTGGTTTCTTTCATGAACATACCACGATACAGTTTATTATCAGAATAAGTTGAAAATGTTGATCAGTGTGAGAGTATACTGGCCATAGCTTTCGTACCATCTTTTGTTGTATACAAACAGATACAACTGAATTCACTACATCCGTAATTCATATAATGTAGAACGTTACGAGCCATATCACGGCTTAGTACGTACGCGTTTTATTAGAAAAGAATATGATCAAATTCTCCGACAACGAAATTCATCTAATAAAAATTCTAATATGAACTCCAATTCATCTCATTTTAAATTCAAGAAATAAATTTCAATCGAATCGTCGACAGTTAGCAGTAACATTAAGTAATCAATATCATCTTCCTAATCGACATGTATTTATGAAACGTACAATGGCACATCTTCATGAAAAAAGTCATTTATTACATGAACGATTAACTGGTAAGAAAAAAATTGATTATGTTAAAGAACATCAACATGAATTAAAATAAGCTATTCAACGTCATCTCGAGTATTCTACAACATTGTATGCATAAAAGAAAATGTTTTATTTTTAATAATCTTCAAGCCCAATTTCACTTGGTTCATAGTTTACTTTTTTCCTTCGATGCGGATGTTGCCATAAGACCTTTCACGATATCTTCCGACAATAACATAGCACTATTCCATGTACGCTATATAAATAATAAATAGGAGATTTATTAAATAAAGAAAATTTTAATTAATAACATACCACAAAAGTAAAATTATCATCTACAGTATGATCACGTGCATAATTTAAATTGATTTTTGAACCTTGTACAGCTATAGGACTCTTATGAGCAATAACACTTGCTAAAGATATAGCTGCATTGAGTAAAGCTTCACGAGTATCAAATACATGACTAGGAATAATAAAATGATATCCATTTTTTATCATTCAATTCAAGATAGAACAGTCCAGGGAATGATTTATTATTTCAGTTAATCTGTGATATGCAAGAATATTTCTTAAGGCACCGACGATGGAGGGAATACTAACAGTTATTCTCGAGATGATCTTTGACTCTGATAAAAATATTTAAGCATCCGAATGTCGAGTCTTCTATAAACGAAAGTCTGAGTAGATCAAACATTAGCCTCTTTATTCGGAAGAATTAAAATACACGGACCTGAACTAACTCATGAATTACGGTAGCATTAGATACGACAAATTTTACAGATTACCCTAGCATATTTTGTGTTTTATATAGACGAAGTGTGTAAGAATGTGTGAAGATGAGGGTAGATGATGTACTTTTTTATCATAACTGTGTGTGATATAAAAATGACTAGAATTTTAATTACTTTTATAAATGGCAGTTAATTGATTTTCCTGAGTTGATCCTGTTGATTTTGTAGTTTTATTAGAAAACTTTCAAGAAATCACAGCTGTCGAACTCTTTATTTTGTCCCTACAAACCGTTAGTGAACGTGGTGATAGAAGCTACAGTATTAATAGATTGTACGAAACCTCGACGAACAAGCCACTATTCGGTTTTGAATGGTTTATAAAAATCTAATCAACAGTCTGTGTTCTATAGTTTTGTAAAATTCGTAAACACTATGGCTTTCCTAAAGCATTGTTTCGAATGATTCATGAAATATTTTGTCATCTGAGATATTCATTGCGATGTTTACCTAATAAGTCCAATTTGTTGTGCTTCGTTAGTATCAAATGTTCGTGATGTAAAAACAAGTTCATGGAAGAGACTATGATTGGTAATTAATTTAGGTAAAATTTGAAGAGTACCGACATCAGCTGCTAAACCTATGTCGACTTCCTAAACGTACAAACATATATATTCGATATTTAATCTATGAAAATTCGAGTACCTTAATAGAAAATGTCGTATCACGTGCACTGTAACGAATATCACAACAAGCTGCTAGATCAACACCGGCACCGATACAGTAACCGTGAATAGCAGCTATTACTGGTTTTTCACACTAGAAATCAAAACTTTCTATATAAACCAAAGGAGTTATGATTTTATTTATTTACTTTATCAACTGCTCTTAAAGATTCTTGTGTTCGTTCTATCATACTTCGAACATGTAATGCTTTTCGTGCTATATCATCGATTTCAACAGATTCAGCAGCAGCAGTTGATAAATATTCGATATCAATACCTGAAAATATCTAAAAAAAAATATTTTCATTAACAAAGTAAGAAAAAAATTTACCAGTACTAAATGCTCTACCAGAACCCGCCAATACTATAACTCGACATTCTTTTTCGATGTTTAATTGTTCGAAACATGTTTTCAACTCACTCAAAACAAAAATAATACCATTTTAGTCAGTATAAAAGAATATCTTACTCGAATAATTGTAGGTTCATAGCATTGAGTTTTGTCGGTCGATTTAACTCAACAAGAGTTACATGAGGTTTCGGTTGCCTTAATTTCAATGTTTCATATCTAGGTAATGATGACATAGATCGAAAGATGGACCGAACCAATTGATGATCTAAAATGGTGCACAAAAGATTATGACACCTATATTTTTTTATTTCTTTTTTAAAGATAAGAAAAAAAATATATCTTTATATATGTAAGTGTTGACATGAGAATTTAGTTGAGTTTCGAATACTAGATAGATAATTTAAAAAAAAACGAGCGAAAAAAAAAGAAACGAAAAGAAGAGAAGAGAAAACTTTGAATACAAATTTGACAAGACGAATGAAATTTTATGAACAATTTTGAACATTTTTACAAAGAATATATAACAATGGTTATTGTGATTCGCTACAATAAATATATACATAATCTGTTTTTGTTTCAGTAGTAAAAAATAGCTCTCAGCATCTTTTATTAATTTGAATACACTATCACATTGACAGTATGAGTCTTGCGTTAATTGGCGTTCGACGTTTTGCCCATGTCTCGATATTAAAAGAACGTCAATATACAGAGGAATGGATTGCAATTATCATTCATTTTATACTATGGGAAAAATTACTCTTCTATTATTTTCTAAGAGTTCAACCAGTAAATATCATTGCTCGTTTTCCTAACAATACACTTTTTTTAGAAATAAAGTTATAATTAGATTTTAATTCAAGAATTCAATCCGCACTTCATAAAGATCTATTGGAAATTATATCCCATTTATTTCACTATTTCTATGACAAAATTTTTCTATAAATTTAGTGAAAACTAAAATTTATTTATTACGATTTCATATCATACTGATAAAAATACTCATCTAGACCGATTTTGTTATTTAATAAAGTCAATTTCGTCTCGTTCAACAATCCCTGCTCAAAATCACTCCATATAAACCAAAGCCCATGTGAAAATGTTTTGCATTGTAAGCCATTCATAAGCTGCTTAGAGTAGCTTCATCGATATTAAGCAACTTAAAATCGCTTAAAGATACTTTTTAACAGCGCTTTCAAGCGGGTTTTTGTAGTAAGTCGCTGAATTCAGCTTAGAAAGCGATTTTATAAGCACCGTAAAGCACTGAGCACTTAAATTACTTGTAAGTGCTGTAGATTTTTCAATTTAAAGCAATTTTAATCACTTTTACTCAAAAATACGTTAAACCGAAGTCATTTGAACAAAATTAAGCGCTAATCGGTACTGATCTTACAGCTCTGTCAAAATAATTGCAATTTTCTCTATATGAACTTATTTCAGCTGTTAGTTTCTGGAACTTACTTTCTTGTGTAGTTAATTATTTAGAACCAAAACTACACTCACTTCATAATCTCATCGAATAGCTAATAAGTGGCATCGACTGATGAACTAGAACTGTAACACATCTGAATAACATTAAATGAAAGCCATCTTTTGCTTCTATGAAAGAAAATTGTTATATTATAAGTTTCAAATAATGTAATTAGGTGTCATCGGTCAGAGATGGACGGGGCAGCTAAAAAGTCGCCTCGCCACCGCACTGCCACCGCCCCGTCACCGCCAGGGTTCGCACCGCCCCGCTTGCCAAATACATTTTAGAAAGCAATTTTTGATAGTCACCTTTCATAATTTAAATTTTATTGCATGCCATCAAAAGGCATAACCCAAATATATGTTGTGGTCAAAATTCAAATTCAGTCAAATTTAAAATTTGTCCAGACAGAATTAGAATTAGAATTTTGCCCAATATAATTTCAGTCAAAATTCTAAATTCGATTTTTACTAAAAACATTCTAATTTGAATTTTGACTAAAAAATTCTAATTTCCAGGGTGTGTGGGTGCACGTGTGGGGTTGTGGGTTTGAGTGTGAACCTCTCCATCAACACCCACACCCCTGGAAATTAGAATATTTTTGGTGAAAATTGAAATTAGAATTTTTTAGTAAAAATCGAAATTAGAATTTTGACTGGGATTTTGTTGGACACAATTCTAATTTGAATCCTGCCTGGACCAAATTCACATTAGAATTTTGACTGAGATTACATTGGGCAAATTTCTAATTTGAATTTTGCCCGGGCAAATGTAAAATTTGACTGAATTTGAATTTTGACCACAACATATACATCAGTGTTTCCAATGGAAATCTAGAACAAAATGTACATGTACACTTTGCTTTTAGTGCCAGAGTGTACAAAGTGTATCAAAAGCAAATTTTTAAAATCCAAAAAGCACAAATAATGTTGTGTTTTTTTCACAAAAAATATAAAGTAATACTTGATAAATGAATAAATGATACATAGACGTACTATCTCATAATCTGACACGTTCCTTGGCAAAATTACAAAAAAAAGGTTTACAAAAACAAAAAGTTAATATGTATTTTTTTCAAATAGTATATTCTAAAAATACGAATTATTTTCGTCTTCATGATGATGCAAAAAGGATG
>OENM01001648.1:12635-29339 GCA_900239745.1 Rotaria magnacalcarata | reverse complement strand
GAAGTCGGGGGAGGGGGTGCATGTGATAATCGTTTTTATACTGTTAGATATATCATTTTCTAGATGTTAGTTTGATTCTGTTTCGTGGGATGTTGGATGGCATGTTTATATACTTTTGAGTGGAGCTTTTAATGGATTATTTCTTTAGTTAACTATGAAAACAAAAAAAGATGTGTTTAAATGAATGTCGATATAAAAGAATATATACTTAGTGAACCGTTCGTAATGACGGTGAATTGAAATTGGTGAATGAATTTCATGTGGCATATGACGCGAGCAAAGCGATATGGTGGTATACGCGTGAGTCATTTTTGTATCGTATGATGAATAANCGTGTACGAAACACGGAATTAATTTTTCTATTTCGAACTGTTATTCGAGATATTTACGAGCAATTACTTGCTCATCAATGTCAAAAGCGCGTCACTGTATATCGTGGTCAAGTCTTATCGATAGTGGAATATAAAAAATTAGAAAAATCACGTGGATCAATAATTTCATTGAATTCATTTTTATCGACATCATTAAATCGTAGAATAGCAGAAAGATTTGTTCAACAAAATAATCATTTATGCGCATCGGGCGATCATGTAGTTGTTATTTATGAAATTGAAGCTGATCCTAGTGTAGTTTGTACGATGAATGGTAAGGATAAAAAGAATCGACGACCATTTGCACAAATTTATAAATTAAGTTATTATGGTGAAGAAGATGAAGTATTGTTTATGCTTGGTTCTATATTTCAGTTGAAAGTGATCTCTCATGATCAATCATCATCATTATCGGTTAATGCGACAATGTCGATCATTCGAATGACATTATGTAGTGATCATGACAACGATCTCAAACACCTGTATGATCACATGAAGAACGAATACGACAGAGAGGAAACGAATCTTCTCTCTCTTGGTGATGTGACGTACCGAATGGGAAAATTCAATCTGGCCGAAAAGTACTATCGTCGATGGTTGAGCGAACTTCCATCGAATGATTCCTCCCTTGGTGGGTTGTATTATAATCTTGGTAGGGTTGCTGATGCGAAAGGTGAGTATGATACGAGTCTCGAATGGTACCAGAAATCACTCGAGATTATTGTCAAAACTCGTCCATCCGATCATGTCAATATTGGTATCACACACAACAGCATCGGTAATGTTCATCGAAATAAAGGTGATCGTGGTCGAGCACTCGAATCGTACAATCGAGCCGTGTCACTCTTCAAACAAGCACATGATGAGAATCACCCACATTTGGCCTCCTTTTACAACAACATTGGCTTGATCTATCAAGAAGAGCAGAAGTATTTTGAAGCGCTCGACTTCTATGAGAAGTCACTTGCTATAGATAATAAGCATCTACCAGCGGATCATCCTGATTTGGGTGGATCGTACAACAATATTGGCATTGTTCATCGATGTCTCGGTCATTATGATCTCGCATTGGATCATTACAATCGATCACTTAAAATCAAATTGAAGTCACTTCCTGCTCAACATCCCGATATTGCAAGTACCTACAGGAACATGGGTCTTGTGTATGAAGACAAGGATGGTTTTGAACAGGCATTGATATATATGAAGAAGGCTCAGACAATCTATGAAGTAGCATTGCCACTTAATCATCCTAACGTAGCAAAAATTAAGAATGATGTTAAAAGAGTAGAAGATAAATTAAAAATAAAGAATAAAAAATAAGAAATAATAATGATGTGCAACCTACTCGTCTGTTTATTATTGTTGGAGTCCCTCCAAAAAAAAGTGACGGATTGTAAAAATATGTGAAAAATCGATGTTATTCTATGAAGAAAACATTGCCTACAAACGAAGCAAATGTGAAGAGCGGGAGGGGGGGGGGAACACATAGTTTCGAGAATCAATAGGGGATGGGGTAAGAAATTATAATTTTGTTTTAGATGAATGAATCATGATATAAATTTCAAATGTGTTCATGAAAATCTTCCTCGAAATATATATATGTAGATTTTTTTATTCAATAAATAATTTATGTATCTATAGAGATCTTTACAAAGATCCTATATCACTTGTTTGTTTTTGCGATTACTTTTAAAGCAATTGATCAAAAAATATTAATTTAGTATGAATTCTTACTATTGTAAAATCAATTGCATCCGTCGAATATTCCTTTAGTAAAAAAATTGAATTGCACAATTAAGCACATTTTTGTATAACATTATTTATTTTTGAAATATATTTTAAATAGAAAAGAAAATTAAAACAACAAACATGGTATCATTATCTTTAATTCTTGAACTAATTACTATACAACTATGTTAGCAAAAAGACATTCATATAAATATAATAACACTTGAACAATTGATACTTGTAAAAAAGACACTATTTTTTAAGTTCAATTTTATACAAAAACATTTTTAATATACTAATGTCAAGTAAAAAAAAAGTAAACACAACTACCATAGTCAACAACATGTTAATGTTACCAAAAATGCATCTTGAAAATTTTACTAAGAATAAATAACAAAAGATTTTAAAAAAATCACTAAAAAAATTAAATTGATTAAATATTTTACTACCACAAGAAATATATACTATCCACCACTTGAATTTTCGTTAGCGGGGGAGGAAGGGACGAGAACGAGGAATTCTGTATCTAGGGTTTCACAGTTTAGATTGACTTGACTGATGGCAGTTGCAGATTGCCTGCCAAACAGAGCTCAGAATTTTGTAGACTTTTATATTTTTTTACAAGGAAATGCGTGATTTATGCATAATAGGATTATAGAGAATTGTGTTATATGAAGAAGAATTTATATGAAATGCGATAATGTGATGATTGAATGAAAGAATTCTAATACGATTCGTTTGTATTTTGAACAGCCCACATGTAAATGGGTAACGTTCATCGAGAGTCGATTCGATTTACCTTAGATAAAGGAAACGGTCTAAAAATTGAAATTAACCTGGCTCCCGCTCTCGCTGTGTATCACAGTAACTATATGATATCTATGGCACAAATGACTGCATATAATAGCTATAGAATTAAAGATGTGCCCCAAAAGAGTCAACGGTGCCACGAATGATAAGACATTCTAAATAAAAAGCGTTTCCCCAGAAATCGAAATCCCTTCGGAAACCCTTTCAAAAACTCACAAACGTATCCCGAGAGGTTGTCAGCTCTAAGCTGAGCTTTTGAATTCACCGTATAGGTTTCCGAGAATTGGGATAGGAAACCTTTAATAGTTTTCTCAGAAACCATGAAGCAATGTTTGAAACGCAAAGTTATCCGCGGAAACCGTTCTTGTTTTAGAAACCTTATCGAAAACTTAAAGCGTGTCGTCAGCAACCTATCGGTTTTCAGCAACTTTTTTTCGAGAACGATTTGGATTTCTCGGGATCGGAAACGTTGAAAGCGTATGCCAGAATACTAGCTTGATTTCCGAACATATCTCGAAAATCCTTCCAGATTTCCAAATTATTAGAAACCTATGAGTTTCCGAGAAAATTTCTCTGAAACCCATTAAGCATAGTGGAAAACCGAACTAGTATTAAAATTTCATTTGTTTCATTTTCACATTGCTATTGTATAATTTGCATTTTTAGGAGTGAATCGACAGCTATAACAGAAATTGTCTTCAGTGTATGCGAACTTGTTTTCTAAAACTTTTAGAATTGTTGAGATTCAAAAAACTCTTCTTTTCCAAGAGCATCTTGACTTATTTTTACATTCCTAGTTTTATACAGTTGTAAATATATTAAATAACGAATTTCGCTTTGAAACTTGGTACACTTCACTAAATCATCATTCCATTCAAGAAATTTCGCTTTTCTTCTTTTTTATTGAATTCAGTTTTGCTCATTGTCCAAACATTACTATCTTTGAAAACATTGCAGTGAAGCACGAGAAGTTCTTATGCTTAAAGATTCTTTTAACTAATTTCCGTCAAAGCTTTATAAACAATCTTATGCTTGATATACTGTGGAAATATCCATTTCTAATACACTGAAACAAGCATTATTATCTTAGAATCAAAACAATTTTTGAGATGTATCCACATGAACAGTGGTGAGTCAGAGTATTATTCTATTTTCTTGGTGTTCTGGCTCTTTCTTCGTATGCTTATTTTGTATTTCGAATAAAAAATAAAGGCAAGTGCCTCTCTAATAAAGAGTTATGTTATCATGTATATGCGGTCTAGTATTGTTTACTCCAACTATTGTAAAATGAATTGTGATCTGAAGATGAGGGGCTGCTATTTGTCATGTAGTTTGAAGTACTTAGTTTTATGAGCTCAGATAATTCACATTGAGCTCCTAGGAGGAGTAAATTAACATGTATTTATGAAAAAATTTGGCGTATTTTGTTTTAATCCTTTTCATGTATATTCTTATTTAACTGGATAATTTATTCAACTTCTCCAAAATGTCTCTATGCTTTCATAAACAAGTTTAAAAAAATACGTTTCTTTCATCTACAAATTAATCAATGAAATTCCAATAATTTATGACAATCTCTTATTTTCTCTTGGCATATTTTTATTTACCAAAGAAGACTCATGTCTGTCAAATGTACCAAAACACAAATCTTTTTGAATTCGATTCACGACAAGAAGAAATAAAGGTAGTTCTTCAAGCACTCTGATATTCTTATCCAAACTAAGATGCGTGCACTCAGTAGATGAAAATTAGTAAGGATGGTGCTTTTTATTATTATAGATGAATACTGTGATACACTAATGTGGAATGTAGACGATGTTTCAGTTTGACTACATAAGTTTAATTCGAATGATGATATAGTTAATGATTTTAAAAGTAAGCTGTTTAAAATGCCTACTGAAGTTATTCTATGATCAGATGATGACCATTTTTTACCTTTTATTCCTTTATCTTCAATCCTTAGTGTTAAAAAATTAGTTTTGAATTAGGGTCGTCTATTGAAACACATGTTCCTTCAAATATTTTAGTATTCATACATTGCGATTGAATTTATTTTTATATTGAAAGAGAAACATTTCTAAACATGTCAAGTAGAGATGTTTATTTTCATTTCGTTTCATAATATTTCTTTTTTCGATATAGATTCATGAAATGAACTATAATATAGTGAGTTTATTTGGTTCAATTATATATAATCTTTTTTCCATTTTGATTTATGAAATGAATTCTGACGAAGTACTATATTCGCAGATCTCGACTGATCGCAAAAGTTTGGCTTCGGGAAACTTCTAGAGTTAATGACTTTCTGAGATTTAAATATTGAATGATTTCAGACTTAGGCTGATTTCAACACTGAATTCGGGAGTTTAAGACTTGAGGACTCTGACGTTAGCAAGCACCCACGCCCTTTTATAGATAGCGAGAATGTGGCACTATAGGGTTCGAACAGACATCGGAAGTTTTAACTGGAAGACTGTTATTCCAGGAGATATCTGTCCTGCCATAAGTATGTTCTCTCTTCTGCTCCCGGTTTCATTCTATCACGTTTACAATCATTCCATTCGTCTTCTCGTATCTATTCTATTTAAGTGAGTGTTAATGTTTAAAGAAGGGGGATTATGTGCTTGTGAGAATCTAATCACAAGAAGAAGGCGAAATAAAGAAGAAGATTGCAACAAAGACAATGCCATTGACCGAGATGAAGATCTTCTGAGTAAGATTCAATTAAGGACTTTGAGCTTGTGGATTCATGCAGACTTCATGACTCCGATGGCTTTGAGAACCCTTAGATGTCTGTTGTTAAAATACTATTCATAATGAAAAACGAATTTGGCAATGTCGGATACCTGTGTGAACCGGTTGTTGATGTGTAGCAGTGGAAAACGTTTGCAAGGTTTCCAATACTTCGGAAATCTTCAATAGGTTTTTGGGATCGTCAGCCTGGTTGATTTATTGTGAGCGTTTCAGATAAGTTTCTGAATGCTCGCAAACCCTTTCACGGGAATATATGAAGGGTTTCATATAGCGACACACTCGGAAACCTCCTATTCGTTTCCCAGAAAAAGGATTTTATTTAGTGTATGTCCAGTTGTTGTATAAAACCATTCGGAATCTGATAATTCAAAAAACAAAAACTTACATCCCGAGAGTAGATCGACACCTTTTGACATCTTTCAGTATCTAAAAACTTGGATGGCTTGTAACAAACTTTACTAGGAGGATTGAAGAGCTGAACTTAATAATCAGGTCGTTAAAAGAATATCGTCTTTTTTCTTTTTCGTCCATTTTGTTTCGTCGAAGTACAAGTGCTCTCATCCTTGTCAACAGATTGGAACGGAGTATAGTGCAAGTTTCGGTCATTTCAAGATCCTTTCAACCGATTTATACAGAAGAATGATGAAAAAACAGTAGATATTTATTGTTGCACATCGTAGGGTATAGTTCCCAAATTGATCTGGTGAAGGTCCGGAAGTAAATCCAAGCACTAAAACTACCGTTCAAAGGTAGCAAAACTAAAAACTACAAGAGTACAAATGACTTCAGCGTGATGCCTTCGAAAGCAATAAAGACTCCAGAAGTCAGACTACCATAGACACGTTGACTTCGATACACAAAACGTTTCATTCCTATAGGGCTCTCCTTGACTTTCATGACTCTGAGTTCGACCGTATATTACACTTAACAACATTCACTAATTTCATAGCAATGACCGTAACAGACATAACGACTTAGAAACTTGAACTAATCTCATGACAGCCGTTTTGAAAGATGCCAAGACTCTAACATACAATACTGACTTTACGATTCTTGTTAAAAAAGCATAAAAATTCGATGACTAAGACTGTTAATCTGTACACTAACTTGTCTACTTTATTCAACAACTCCCTTTACTTCTTTGTCCATCTACCTTCACTTAGGCCTCTTGACCAATTAATAGATATGCGAACAACGAGAGAGGTAGTGGTCGCAGATAGCGCCACTACCTAACAAAGACTATCTCCATGATTAAGATTTTTAAATACAGAAAGATAAAACGACCAAGACTAACTTTTTCACTCACTACAGAAAACAGCGATATGAAGACTACAGAAATAAGACTGACAACAAAGCGCTGGTTATAAGAGACCGAGAGACTCCAGAACTCAGACTAAACTAACCAAGGGGGAAAGTGCAGGTTTGGAACCCCCCGCACCTCAGCACTTGCAGCACCTTTTCTATAGTGCGATTTGCTTCAGTCGCATGAAAATGAATCGGGAAAACTGCTTTCATGTTCAATAGTAGAGGTGAAGTTGTGGTTGAATTATTTACAGAATCTCAAGGAGATTTATTTCAGAATGACAAAGTCAACAGAAAAAGTAAAACATCCTGTGAAAGTAATCGTATATCAAACTACAAAATGACATACCAAAGCGTTTGATCTCTCTTTTGTGAAACACGATCTGAAAGGAGTGTTGGAGTGTATATGGTAGAAATTTGGACCACCCAGACCGTGACGGAGAAATTTATTTATTTATCTGTTACAGTCTGTGCTGGTCGCTACCGACTACAAAGATCATAATGCAGACCGTGACAGAGAAGCCTCACATATCATCACAGCCAATGACCAAAAAGCTCCATGTATGATTACAGACAGTGGCAGAAAAGCTGCAAAGATTCAAAGACCGTGGTAGACGAGTTCGAGCAGAGAAGTTTCATCGTGTTTCGCATTTTAATCCCACAGGGGTTGTACTAACCGCTTTTATTAGTGTGAGAGCTAACAATGAGCTCTGATTATTTTTCAGAAGTTTATTTTTCATTTTATCACGATTGAATTTGTACAGCTTCTGCCGTCTCTCAGGTATCAAAATAACATTGTACGAAATACCATACTCCTTAGTAAAAATAGCCTGCACATAATTTGATTAGCTTGATAATCACCATTGAATACTGATTATTTTCCAAGAGCTTATTGTGTATTTTATGGAAAATCAATTTTTAACATCTGGGGTACCTACCCATCAAGGATCGAAAAACATCTTTTGTTCTGATTTTAGTGCGAGTAGTTATATTTCGAAACAGTTAAGTTTCCTGATCACAAGTATCATCTTAGATTTTAAAATACATTGGATACTAAGAAAGTTCTGAAGCATTCTCTTGAAGACATAAAAACAGCTATTCACCCACAGGTACATGAATATTCGATTTATACCGTTTGAAAATAGGCTCGTTCGATGCGAAATATTTTCTCTATCAGAAAATATAAGAACGCATTAAGTATTCAAATATATTTCTATCGATAAATACCTCGGAGAACCGGATTTCTGTCATTTCTGACCGATATTCGATAGTTTCAAATAGAATAATCCTGATTTTACTTGAAGAAAATATTATATATGGAGCCAGCACAAATTCTGAGCCGATCTAATTGTTTGTACAGCTTTTGTTTTCGGTCAGATTTTCACCCCTGGCCCTTCTCATAGATAAACGAAATAATTAATTTATCCAAAAGTCATGTGGGCAATGTGAAAAAAGTTCCAACCTTTTGGAATGATGTTTGAGATAAAGCAGACCAAATAACAATCAATCAAATAACTGTTGCGAATAAATTCATTTTTTTCATGTAACCCTGAAAGGGACCAGAGATGAAAATCTGACTGAAAACAAAAGTTACAGAAGCAATAATTAGAAACGCTTCGATCGACTCAGATTGTATGCTTATTCAAAATATAATTTTTATTTTAAGTCAAAGGAGGATTACTGTGTTTGAAACAATCGAATATCGATCAGAAATGACAGAAATCCGGTTTCAAAAGTAGTATTTAAGCAAAAACGCTGTCCAAGACATCGACTTTAAGTTGAGAATAGCTTCATTAGAAAAATCGAATTGAATTATTTGTCTGGTAAGAAAATCTCGCTAATATATTCCAAAAATTACATTTCACATGACTGAAAAAAGAAAGCATTATTTATAACTACATGTGCATTTGGGACGGTATTTAGTATTTATCGATAGAAAAATATTTGAATATCGAGTGCGCTGTTATACGTTCTGACAGAAAATATTTCGCATCCAACGAGTCTATTTTCAAACGGTATCAATCGAATATTCATGTATCTGTGGGTCAATAGTTGTTTTGTAAGTCTTCCACAGAGTGCTTCAGAACTTTCTTAGTATCCAATGAATTTTAGAATCTATGATATTTGTGATCAGGAAACTTAACTTTGTTGAAATATAACTACTTGCACTAAAATTTGAAAACAAACGTTTTCTCGATCCTTGAAGGGTACTCCAGATGTTAAAAATTGAGTTTTCATAAAATATAGCATAAAATCGTGGAAAATAATCAGAATTCAATGATGATTCTCAAGCTAATAATATTAAATGCAGGTTTTCAATGAATTCAGGTTCCTAATTTGGCACACCTCTGTTTTTATTGTGGAATTAGTGTATTCACCAAGATCGAAGGAAAACAATGAGTTTAACAGATAATTATGTCATCCTGTTGCATAATTCTCCTTTATTTTACTGTTCCTTTTCCACAACTAATAACATATTTAGCATATTTCAGCGTCTCTAGCACCTGTTCAGCACCTTCGGCACTTTATAGTAAAATTTGGTGCTTGGAGCCAGCACTTTCCCCCTTGATTTTTTGTCACCCCTGTAATTGAATTCTTAAAGATACAGCCTCCACCGATTTTCTGTTACTCAAAAATGTGAAATGGTTCTTTGATAATCACTGCAATAAGGCAATTCTTGGCTACTAAGCTTGCACTCTGAAAGAAAAAAAGAAGTTTTACAGAACCATTTTAGGGGTTCTGGTATCGGGTGAAACGCAGAACCCTCGAAAAAGGTTCTGACTGAAAAAAGATTCAGTAAAGAAATAACGAAATCATATGTGATTTTTATTCAAAAAAAGGTTCTGTCCTACGTATAAGGTTTTCCATGATTTAAATGGTTTACCGTTGGGATTTCCCTTATCTCTGTATCCATATTTCGATATTCTTATATCCATAGCCTTATCTATACCTTATATCTATGCGCTTACAACTTTACCCTTATTTTTATATTTCCTAAAAAGAGTGTAGTTCCGGGATAACTTTAGAGCCTTTCCGATTTTGGCACTGTCAGAAAACCTTTCAGAGTTTCCGAATATTGGTGTTCATAGTCTTCTAAACCGAAACAAATAGTTACAGTGCTTTCTCACAAAGCAATATCAGAAACTGCAAAAAGATTTCAAAGCTCACCAACCGGGGAATGGAGTGAAGGATCTGAAAAATATCGGCAGTCACACAGATGTCAAACGCATGTGGTCTATCGTTAAAACATCAAAGTGACACATCGTTATTTCTCGAATACTGATATGTTACTTAGCCATTCTCTGAGATCCATTTAAGGAATCTAAACGAAAGGAAAAATTAATATTAGCTTTTCATTCTTTAATGTAACTCACCCTTTGAATAAAACTCATTCCAAGACCCTAAAAGAGAAAAAATCGATATTTCTATATAACTTTTTATTCTTAAATGAAGCTTATCATTTGAATAAAATCTATTTGAAGAATCTAAAACAAACAATAAAAACTTAATATAATTTTCTAATTCTTGCATATGACTTACTGATTGGACAAAATGTATTAAAGGAATTTAGAAGAAAAAGAAATCTTGATATTAGCTGCTGATTCTTCAATGTGAATTACCCTTGGAGTGATACAATTGTAAAAAGCTACACAAAAAAAAGAAATTTTGATATTAGGTTTGTATTCTGAAATGAAGCTTACCGTTTCGATGCAATCTGTTTGAAGAATTAAAAAAAGAGAAATTGTTATAGGTTTTTTATTGTTCGATCCTGTGATTTTAAGAAAAAATCAGTTACAATGATCATCTGAAACCAGAAGTTACTGGTGTTCTCAATCACTACAACCTTTAGAAATTATTATGACTATTTTTAGTCGTTTTTTCTTGAAATTTAATGAAGCAAGTTAGCTTTAGAGAGTAGCCTTATAGCTACGCCATTATTTCTCTAGCCTTAATACTGCATCTTATAGCTATACCTCGTTATCCATGCCTTGATATCTACACCATTACAATTCTTTTATTTTCAGCATGCCTTTACGATGGCATTCTTATATCTTGACCGTATTATTTATATCATTATACTAATAAGCTTATATGGATTTCCTTATTACTATACGATTATTTGTGTATTCGTGAAAGTATATGTTTAGGACTTTATCTTTGGATTCATATGGATTGCATTAAATTCTCTATCTTATTTGTAAGATGTGAAGCTCAACGGCATGTGTGCACATCAATTGCGTATGATATGGCTCAATAATTTCAGTCTTACATGTTTAATTGAATGGTTTCTTTTGTTGACGTTAACGAGCGTTTTAGAGCAAACATGATGGACAACGATAATATGATAATAAATCGTATATAGCCGATGCATACGATACTTAAAAATATTATTGGAGCTTCATTAGAGTAATCGAATTGTGAGGATAGGCGTAATTTATCTCAAAACAGTTGGATTACTAAATATGGATGATAGCATTATTTGCCTTTATAGTTATTTACCAGATTTAGCATATATTAGCTAGGCATTGAGGAAACTATGGTGATTTGTTTCAATCTTTTCCCGGGAATGACAATCAGGTGAAAATGTAAAAACAAAAGTAAAATTACTTGAGAAGAAAAGAAAATTCACCCCATGTCAACGGTTTAAGTGCAAAAAGCATTCTCGAGCGATGAAAAAGTCGAACATTAGAGCACAATAACGTATCATGGAGTAAAAGAAAGAAGAAAGTATGTAATAAAATAGTTCTAGTGAATGTACCTTAAATTATATTTGAAAAAATATTTTCTGCCGACATTTTGATAAAAGACTTCATAGTAAATATATCTTGCATCATACTGTGTCTCTCAAAGTCTTTTAAGGCAGCACGTTTGAACTGTGAAACCCTAAAGAATTGAGCAAAAATGATAAAATATGTTACACTTCAGTATTTTTGGGTAGAGAATTTGTTTTTAGAATGGATCATTTTTTGACAGAACCTTCAAGGTTCAGTCTTATTGTACAAAACTTCTTCGGTGTAGCATTGCAGAAACAGAACCTTTTATGGTTCAACAATTTTCTGCTGAACCTTAAACGGTTCAGTATCATGGGACAGAACCTTTTGAGTTCCCCTTTTGGATAGAAAACATTTGATGGTTCCGCAGCTTTACCCAGAACTATATCTGGTTCAGTATTATTACACACTGAACTTTTATGGTTCAGGATTCGTTTGCCGAACCTTGCAAAGTTCAGCATCATGGGACAGAACCTGTCGGGTTCCTTACTTTTGACTAGAGAACATTTTATGGTTAGGTATTTTTCACAGAATCGTAATAGGTTCAGTGTCATTGTGCAGAACCATTTCGGTTCAGTATTCTTCAACACAGAACTTTTTATGGTTTTGAATCTGTTCCCGAAACCTTCAAAAGTCCAGTACTGTTGGACAGAACTATTGATAGTTTCGTATTGTCATACAGAATTTAAAATGGTTCTGCGTGAGCTACGGAATCATAAAATCCCAGGTCGAACTCACCCCATCGGATCCGATGTGAATGCGTCGGAAGTCGTCGGAATCCAATACCAAGGATTCCGCCAACTTCCGACGAACTTCCATTGGATCCGATAATTTTCCGCTCGGATCCGACTATCGTATTGTTCGTCCTGGGTAGTAATCCTTTTTGCACGCACAAACAATCTGAATCATATTCTCTCACATCAGCAAATTATTTATATCAATGTTTGCCCAAGTTTTGGATACCGCTTTTTTATCCGATCAATTGGTGGAAATCGAATTCGATGAATCATTGAATATACGTTCATGCATATTCGCTACTATCACAAAATTATCACCCATCATGGAAATTCCCTATAGAATTTGAATTTTTACCTGTCAATCGTATTCCTAAAAAGATCATTATTTCTGAAAGTTCAACATTGACTCAGCCAGTACATTGTCCATCGAACAATTGTGAAACCTGCTCGAATGAGTCTATTTGCCTCGGGCTTGATCTTAATCTCCAACGAGATATTTGTGCTTGTACTTCGAATCAAACTGAACGCCGATATTTGATTCCTTTTAACTCGTGTATGAATGATAGTTGCAACGGTATTGGGAAATCTATCCTTTTAGAAGTGCGAATTCAATATGAAAATCAATTTCTATGTTTATGTGAAAAAGATTGGTATGGTATCAATTGCGAGTCTGAAACTGGTCGCATTCATGTGACATTCTCACCGAGCATTATTCTGCCAGTTTTCTCATCGATTGTATTTGTTCACTCAATTTATTTGGACGATGGAGTGGAACCACGCCATCTGACACATTTCTATCATTTGCGTGAGCCAAGTTCCAATTTTACTTTTTTCTCAATAGGTGATACATTAACGCAGCTTGTGTTCATTCAAGTGTTCGAAAACAGAGATTCTTACCAGTACTACTTACTGCATTTGAAGAAAAACTTGTTGCAGAGCAAGAACAACCGTGAAGATTTTGGTGAAGCGAATCCTTCAAAACGATGTTCTCATATTCGTGAACTATTTAATTCGAACATTTTATCTCAGACTTCATTGTGTTGTATCAAAAACTATCAACAATCATGCAGAATGAAACAAGCTTTGAAATATTTTTATGATGAGAAACTTATGTGCTTGTGTTCAACGATGACCTACACTGATTGCTTCAATTTTATGTCGGCATCATATGGATGCAGTAGCGATAATAATATTGAACATCTTAAATGTAGCGGCCATGGGATGTGTGTATAAGATCATGATCAATGCCTAACAACTTCATTATATGTATGTGAACTATGTTCGTATCGGAACGCGTGCCAATTTACAACGACTGGCTATATCGTGTGTTTTGAGACTATCATCAGGCCACATATTCGACCATTTGTAACAAGTATCCTTTCTCAAACTATTATAGTCCAAGTCACATTTGCCATTGTCTTTGTTATGATAAATTTTGGTATCGGTCAAAGCTCTCTAACTATAGATACTTTCATGCAGAAAATGACTCATGAAACTGCTTCTGGATTCTATCTTCTCATTTCGTCTATATGTGACCTTTTAACAATGATTATATTATTCGTAAGAATATTTCTTCTTATTTACCAGCGTCAGGCGAATCTGCGATGTGTATTGATCGATTTCTTTCCCAAACGGTTACCAACAAATTGTGAACGGCTACATGCTTGTGTTGCTATCGAACGTACTCTATTCATGACTCAACGGTTAACATTCTCTCGCGTATCAAGCAAACGTATATCTAAATGGATAACCATTGTAGTGTTAATTGTTGGTGGCTTGTTCGCAATACCTGAACTGGCCTTCAGGCGTGTTATAGTAGATGAAAATGACAAGCGTGTTTGGTGCGTACTTACTCTCAATAGAAACAGTTGAATTATATTACATGGATTCTATTCAGCAATCAATGTGCTTCTTTTCATTGTTCCTATCATAACGAATTTTATCAGCGCCATACTAATTATTTGAGGTGCAATCAATTTGAAACAACACATTCAAAGCGTTCCGAACAGACTACTAACAAGAAAAACATTCAACACTAGAATTGCAAAGGATCAATTGATTAAACACAAACACACACTTATTGCACCAGTCTTGCTCGGAATATCCTTGTTGTGCCTCGACTGGTACTGGTATTCACTTTTGTTATGTTTGCACTAAACTCGATCAAAGTCGGTGTTTTAGCTCATGTTTGGATTTTCTCCATCGATTGCTGGCCTATTCGCTTTTGTTTTACCGTCTAGATCCTATCATCAAGCTCTAAAAAAATTTAACAACCAATTAACTTTTCGAAATCTTTATTCGGTCATGACCAGTTTTCGGCGATATTCATAAACTTAAAACTCTCTGAATTCCATATAAACATTCTATGAAATATAGTAGTACAAGCTCTTCTTTCACACATGTTCATATAAGATGCCCAATATTTATAAAAAATCTGACATAATACATTTGCCAAACTGTGCAAACAAAACCCCGATGTAAAAATTCCATTTCACGATGTCTAATGATCTATTTCATTTGAATTTAACTTCGGTCTTTGATTCGCATGTTTGCTCTCCGTTCAATTGAAAAGTGCAACCCCGTCCAATCGAACTGTAGTAGAAATCTTTCTGGTGTGTTTCTTTCTGTTAATTTATGCCATTGCACCCGTCAATTAATTTTGACTTATTATCTGTTACTAATAGTTCAATGTTCCGATTGCAGCTAACAGTAATATCATATGAAAGTGAAAAAATGACGCAACTTGACGTTTCTTTCCTTCACGAATAACGTTCTCTGAATGCTGTACAACTAGGTTAGCTATCATATATCGTATAAGACAGGCTAGTTCATGCTGTGAAGAGTTATCTCCTAGGCTTGGTGGACTGACAGTAGATACAAACTTTCTTTCTATTTCCATGCAGGATTGCGAACCAATAAAAAACAGATAATTAAAAATCAGTCAGAAAAATTTGATTGATTAATTTTAAACCTAAGTTTTATTTGACTTGGATCATTCTTAGTCGATTAAAGACGAATAAAACGATTTGAAATTTATCTTGAAAGCAGAAAAATAAAATTTCAAGTTGAATCAAATAGCCCTGATTTTAATCGAGTTTTTACTCCAACATTAATTGACATAATTAATACAGCGCTTGTTAAAATCCTTCTACTCAAAATGATGCGTGGGTATGAATACTAGGATTGATCGTTTTGTCTTTGTGTGATACTCTTTAAAGCAAATAGCAATAACTATTAAATAAATTGCAGATTGGAGTTATACCAGATGTCAGATTGAAAAGAATGTAATGGGCAAGTTCCACATTTTCTTTGAGACTATGATCAAAAAGTAGCTGATTAAGCCTTTATGCAATGGTAAAAAAATTCACCGAGGCAGTACGAGATCAATGCACGAGCAATATAATGAAAATAAAAAATGAATTAACTGCGAGTGCAGATCGGTACAGGTGTCTATCCTCTCGCCCGTTACTCTACAAAATCACACCATCAGATACTCATATTAAATAACTCTATGTAAAATCTAAACACAACTGAAATTATTCAGGTTTCTTCACGACACTTCGAATAATCTGTAAGCGCGTACGTGTATAAAAAACAAATGTTGGACTCAAGATATAATTCGACGCTATTTCAAAAGACTAATCTTTTTCTTATCAAATAATTGCTAATATCTCCCTGTTTTGCAATCAAAAGGAAGACGATATCGTCGGCTTACGGAGTTATTTTTGTTATTCTAAAATTTCCTCACAAAGATAATGATCGTTCTTCAAATAGACGTAGGCGGAAAGATTGAAATATAAAAATCGCACACAATATGTAGATATTTTCAGATTGAAAGAAATATTGTTTCACATTCGTTAGCAAAAGTAAGAGAATGCATTTTTCATAAAAACTTAGAAGGTTAACCATTTTTATTTAACACAGGCAAGGCAGAATATGTTGAAAGTGACTTTTCTTCTAATAATTGCTATATCGAATCTACCAAGTTCAAGTAAGAAAAACATTTATAACGATTAATAATTGATTTAGAAATTTTATTTTCATCAAATGACATAAAGAATTTAGAAATGATATTGGCAATTGTATTTTCGAATTTTATATCGTGTTAAAGTTAGGAATAGATTGATGTCATGATAAATAGTTATAGTTATTTAAAATAGTGTTATATTGAGATATGGAAGTAGGTGTCAACTTATACTGTTATCTATTTTAATATATATATATATA
>OENM01001648.1:0-12501 GCA_900239745.1 Rotaria magnacalcarata | reverse complement strand
ATATATATATATATAAATGGCGTTTTGAGACATTTTAATAATTATATTGTCGTTGTTTTATCTCAGGAAGTTGTAGTGCACTCTATGGGCAATGTGGTGGAAAAGAATGGAAAGGTTCTTCACAATGCTGTGATGGATCAACATGCAACTTCCAAAACGATTATTATTCGCAATGTCTTCCATCATCAGGAGGATCTGGTAACACGACACCAAAACCAGCGACACAAGCACCACCAACTGCTGGCCGAAAAAATGGTGTGACAACTCGCTATTGGGATTGTTGCAAAGCAAGTTGCGGTTGGTCAGGTAAAGCAAGTGTTACAAATCCAGTGAAAACATGTGCAAGAGATGGTATTACACAAGTCGGTGTCAATGATGCATCAGGTTGTCACGGAGGTAACGCTTATATGTGTAACAATCAACAGCCACGGAATGTTAGTGCAAGTCTTTCATATGGTTATGCTGCTGCATACATAACTGTAAGAAATTGTTTGTACACTGGTGAAATATAGATTTACAGTTTCTAAAATAGGGTCAAAGCGAATCTAGTTGGTGTTGTGCTTGTTATTCCTTGTTATTTACGTCGGGATCTGTTGCTGGCAAAGAATTAATTGTACAAGTAACAAATACGGGTGGTGATCTCGGTGAAAATCACTTTGATATCCAAATGCCTGGTGGTGGAGTTGGTCTTTTTGATGGATGTTCAAATCAATTTCCTGAAGTTATGAAAAGTTCATGGGGACAACAGTATGGTGGTATCAGTCAGCGATCTGAATGCAACAAACTACCAGCTTCGTTACGTTCTGGTTGCTTCTGGAGATTTGATTGGTTTCAAAATGCAGACAATCCAAAAATGAGCTTCAAAGAAGTCCCATGTCCAGCTGCTCTGACTGCAAATACGCAATGTGTCCGAAAATAGATCAGAAAAAAATATAATTGAATGAGAAAGTTATTTGTTGGAGTTGAAATATAATTATCTTAAGAATCTGTATGAAATTTGATTGATATTATCTTGATCTTGTATACAGTATATATAAAAGAGTTTAATAGTCTTCAAGGAAAAAATATTTAGATAATCAACAACTGTCCTCTGTTTTTTCAAAATATTGTCTTCAGGTTTCGATAAGTTTACTGAACACTACAAAATGTATTAATAATATTATCCGAATAACTATCAATCATGTATTCAATTTCAAGTTTTCCAATAACACACCGCGGATAAGCCATACAAGATACCAATAAAATTTACATATAATCTACGAATAAATCATAAGTATAGTAACATGTCAGTTCAGCAATGGCCGGATAAGAATCAATAAATTTTAAACAAGCAACACTACATGCACAAATTTAAAAAGTATAGTCAAGATTCATGATACATAGTTATTTTATTAAATTTTCTACGGAAATATTTTTGAGAAGATCTCTTACATACAAAAAAAACGTAAACCGAATAATGTTTAACATCTTATACATGCAACCCAAGAAGACAGGTTCTAAACCATTACGTAATCTAGTGTTACTGATGGTTGTATTAGATTTTTGTGTAGATAAATGCTGGTGTTCTCAGGATAAATTTGCTAAAAAAAAGAACTAGTCCATCAAAAAGCTATTGAGTTTTATGAAACTGCCATTATATTATTCTATAAGAAATGTGTATATTCTAAATGAACCTACTGGAAAGAAAAGTAGTCTAGTGAGGAATCATTTTATATTATAAAAGAGATTTAAATGATGAACTATCAATGAGTAATATATTTCAAAAATAGATCCGATAAGATAGCTATTCACTGGTAAATAACAGGATTTATAACCGAGAAAAAACTATGGATTTTCCCATAAATCAAGTATCAGAAAGTTCTAAATGACATAAAAGTAAAGAGTGGCCAAATAAGAATTCAAACATCAATTTTACTATTAAACAAGTTCATGATTCTAATCGCGGAACCATCCATTTTTACCAATTAGTTATGAAAACTTTATAAGGATGGTTATCGATATTGATCACTTCTGCTATGTATCGAATAGTTCCACTGGGAAACGAATCACTCTGCTAGGTAATCGATTCCTCTCAGAGAGGTAAATGAAAGTGAATGATCATAACAACATATGTAACTAGAAAAGATCCACACTGGCCGAAATATGATCCTCAACAAAACTATTTGAGATTTGCAGATTTAATGATAGATTCTGTGATAAACTAATATTATTTGAACAATTTCGTTTGATGATATTAATCTTGAGAGTTAATTCATTTATACTGATGTGTATGAACAAATATTATGTATGAAAAGTTATTGCTCAATAATATAATAGATGGGAGAAAAATCCCAACATTTTAAAACTATTCAATAATATCATGCGTTTGACTTTTTATAAGTCAATGTCTTATGATTTTAGAAAAATAAAAATTTCATTATCAAAGTATTTCACTGGAGATTATTGTAAATTGTTTTGATTCAGCATTTTATAATAAGCTCCACGTCGTTGTGTCAATTCTATATGAGTACCACTCTAAATGATATGTTCTTTATCAATACACAAATCAAATCACACGAATGAATAGTTGAAAGACGATGAGCAATAATAAGTGATGTTCGACTAGGATCTTCCAGTTGAGCCTGTTCCAGGGTTTCTTGTGCAATCTATAATTAAAAGATGACGATGAAGTCTTTAATTCGTGGTTATCGAGAGAGAGAAAACAGGCTTTTCATTTTGTGAATTCATAGCACTTGTAGTTTCATCTAAGAGCAATACTTTAGGTCGACGAACCGGAATTCGAGCAATCACAACAAATTGCTTTTCTCCACCGGACAGAAAGCTAACACTTTTCTCCTACTCGTGTTTCATAACCCTAAAAAAGGATATTATATGCAATACTTATTGATACATTATAGTTTGATAGCAACAATCGATTTTCAAGCGTATGTAATACTTTGATATTTTTCGTTAGACTATCAAACGAACCGAATGCTATTTCTGTTGTCCGAGTAGCTGATTATCCAAAAGAAGCGTGTAGTCATCCACACACTCGCTACTAAAAACTTATTTGAGTTAGCCCCGGGTTCAGTTACTTGCAACAATGATAGCGAGCGCTAGATTCGAAAAGCGTTTGAATATATGTTATCAATATGAATCACAGTGACTCAGTGTGTTCAAATGCCTAAGTAAAATTTGAGACCATGTAAGACAAAAACGCGTGACTAGATTAGTTTCAGCGAAAATATCCCGTGAAGACTTTTTATTTAAATCGTTCATTCGCAAAGAATATTTAGTAAATATGCTCTCGAAAAAGATTAATCATGTAATCGATAATTCGTTATTTTAATGATTTTGTTGAATATTAGTTTTTGAAAATTAATGCTGCAATTTGATTCTCACTGCTAATCACAATGAAATCATATTGAAAGCGCATAAACGAAAATCAATGTCAATTGAAAACCTTTTTTGTAACTGCATCATATATATTTACTGTGTAGCATAGAAACATCGATTGAAGAACTTTACAGCTTCAAAATAAACACGGTTGCGCTTAGATTCTTCAGAACAGAAAAAATGCTTTTCTTATTTCTCTCTCTCAGTCATGCGAGCCTTTGTTTCCTATGTGGCATGAGTCAATGTTTACTTTTTATTTTTATGCATGTTGTGTATCGTTATTTTAAACTTCATCGTACATTAATTTATTTACTTTCACCTGTTCTTGCACCACGTTCTGTTGGATTGTTAAAAGTAAAACAAAATGACGGAAGACAATCTCGAACAACTTGTGCCTGACCTCCTCAATGCATCTTGGTCTAGTAATTCGATAATCAAAATAACAGATATTTTTGAAAAACAAAACTCTCAAACAATCTCAGCATTTATTTCCGTATCGTTAAATTCTGTACTCGCCATCGAACATTGGGCATGGCAAATGTTAAGTAAAGATTCTAACTCGTGGATCAATATAGATAGTTGTGCACAAGTCTTTCACATACTTCATTCATTTAATATGAAATTAATTTCACATAATGATGAAATTCAGGCAGACACAAAAATATCTCTTTTGATTCCATCGAATATTACTTGGATTGATGGTTTACTTGAACAAATTGAATCGAGTAGTGATACATTTCTAACACTGGCTGGTTTATGGATCGAGACATTATCACATTTAGCTCATCAACTTCCTGATATTGTTTTTACACCAACGATGCAACATCTAAATAATCGATTGAGTCGCGATTTTCTAATGACAAATCAATATAAATTCTATTTAAA
Organism: Rotaria magnacalcarata; assembly: GCA_900239745.1. NCBI lineage: Eukaryota > Metazoa > Rotifera > Eurotatoria > Philodinida > Philodinidae > Rotaria > Rotaria magnacalcarata. The sequence continues at coordinate 8,241 of OENM01001648.1, read as the reverse complement.
ACAACTTTGTGAAACAAACCTTCTACAATCTATATTTACTGTTAAACAACATTTTTATCTTCAAACTTGTTCGTTGTCGTTGAGCGTTCACTTATGGTCGAAATCACAAAACTTTCCTTTTACCGGTGAACAGATTATTAAATTTCTCAATGAAGATTATTCGAAAATGATTCTTGTACATAGTCATACTATGCATTCATGGAGTAGTGAACTACTTTCTTGTGTGGCACGCATTATCTGTCTCGTATGTTCATCATGTTGGTGGGGTGGACTTAAACCGCAACATATTGAATTGATTGTACCATCTCAAAACACAAACTATGAACATATGCATGCATTCATTCGTATTGTTAGTTATCAACCATTTCACCAACGTATTTCTGCTCACTCATACAATGATGAAACTATTCTCCTGGATGCAAGTTTAATATTTTTATTCGGCATAGTAGAAACGTATAGTTTAGGTTGTTATATAAGTTCAGAAACAAATTTGACTTCAACACTTTGGTCTATAGCCCAAACGTCACCATACGATAGAATTCGTATTTGTGCTTATGGATTTCTCGCCGAAATTCTTTCTGATAAACAATTGAAAGAATTGAAAATTACTAATAATATGTGCGAATTCTTCTTTCGTATTCTCGAACAAGCATGGAACCATCCGACAAAGAAATGGAAAAAAATCTCAATTCCATATTTATTAAAAGGTATGTTCACACAAATTTGTTTTTGTAAGAGAAAATTTTTCAACTACTTAATCTACATGAGAAAATAGATTTACAAAATCAAATCATACCTTTACAATGAGAATCAGTCTAGATGATAAATAACGTTGATGAATTTCAGAGTATCAAAAGTAATTTTCATCTCAATTCAAACTCAACAATAGTTCTACTTTAAAGTTGTAATAATAGATTGATAGAATATTACAACGAAATCTATTCAATTCCTAAAAACGTTGTTCCGACACAGGAAAAAGTAACCTCACTATTCTGCAAGGAGAAACTACAAGCGAAAAACATCTTTCAATCCAGTATATTTGCAGATTAATTGAGTCATACTAGAATAGTAATGGGAACGCGAGTAAGTTGACCAGATAGTACACGCATTCTGTTTTTTTTCTATATCTTCTCATATATTGTGTAAATTTTTCATGAATAATTTCTTTTTGTGGAATCTATGATTTAATTTAGATATTGATATTTAAATTTAATAGGTCTCTTGAGTTTATCATCGAACGATACAATTCAAACAGCAGCAGCTAACTTCAATAAACTACCATTACTTATTGAAATATGTGATCAACATTCGATGGCATACGATATTATCTGGGCTCTGTCATTCAATTCAATTATTGTTCAACAACTTCAATCGAATAAATCCTTTACAGCTAAATTAGTTCAAATTAAAAGTCAAACAAATGATCAGAATCTCTGCAAAACTGTAAATGGTATCCTTTGGAATTTGAATNCAAAGAAAAGTCTGCACATGATAGTAGTCATGATAAAAGATTCGATATTATGATCAGTTATTCACATAAAGACAAGGATATTTGTAAACAATTGTATGAAGAACTCGTTCGAATTGGTTATCGAATATGGATCGATTTCGATCAAATGTACGGTAATTTCGTAGATGCAATGGCAGAAGCTATCGAGCAATCTCAAACCATCTTAATATGTATGAGTGAACAGTATAGACGAAGTAATTATTGTCGAGCCGAAGCCCAATATGCATTTCAAAAACAATTAAATATGGTACCGATTCTATTGCAAAAACATTATAAACCTGACGGATGGCTTGCATTTCTCATTGGTTCATTATTGTATGTTGATTTTACTAAACATGAATATTCCAAAGCACTCGATTTGTTGATGAAAGAACTCAAAATGGCTGATGAGCGTAATAAAATTTCTAATAAATCTATGCAACCAGCATTAAATAGTGCGGAACTATTGGCCGATTCCTCTATGTTAATGCAACGACCATCAGCAGCAATATCATCGCCGGACAATGTACAAGATTGGACAGAGATACATGTACATGAATGGCTTTGTAAAAATGATCTTCCACAGATGGCTCGTATTTTATCGGGGATGGATGGTCTAGGTTTAATCTATTTTAGCGAACATATACATCAAAGTGAACCACAACAAGTTTTCTTATCACTTCAGCAAGATTCTCTTCGTCGTGTAAATGAAAACGTTTCATTGATCGAGATATCTCGTTTGCAGAGTTTGCTCGAAAAACAAAATCTAGCGATGCTCGCACCAAGTAAACAAGTGAAGAGGAACACTAAAAATTCCAATTCATCGATACATTGTAATATAATTTAGTCGAAATAAAAATCACATAAAATCAATGAATATAGAAATTTTCTATTAATTCAACGCACCATTCATGTATTATCGCTACACATGTATAGTATGTACTCAAATGGAATTCTTCATATCTTATATTTTCAGAAAGTTTAATATTTCATCCAGGAAAGACAGATACTTTCTATTTTATTTGGACATCTATATTTTCTTTTAAAAAATGAGTCTCTATTATTTTATTTATTAGAATAGACATTTGTGTAACCTACTGATAATTAATCAATTCGATTGACGAGAGCTTTGAGAAAGTTTTCTCTATTGAACTTCTTGAATGTTCTAGTCTATAAGATATCGTGCTAATTTTGTCTTCAATCTGACCTGTTGGATACGAATTTTCTAGCTTACAGAACGAAGCGAAGTAAATCGAAGATAATATTCCATAAAAACAATGAACAGAATAATCTTACGCATTAATGTTCGAGTGTACAATTAATCTTTCGCTATCGAAATGAAATATAGAGACTATATATATTCAAAACATTGATATCTAAATCTATGATTACCGATATAATTAAGAGTTTTAATGTAGGTGTTCGTTTTTTTAATGGTTTATCTCATTTCAATATTTTCCCTGGTGACTTTATGAAATCCTCGTGGAACTTTAAACTATGTATTTACTTAATAAAGATACTTCAAATCGGCAGCTCTAAAGTTGAAGGTAGTAAATAATTCATAAAACAACCAACGATCTAAATATTACGCTTTTGTTTTTATTCATTTGAAAAAAGAACTGATTGCACATCATCAATATAGACAGAAAATGAGAAAGTCACATAAACATGCGTTATTTGTACAAGAATAGAGAATCTAAGAACACTGAAGTAATATAATCTGACATAAGGGGTATTCATTCATTCAGTCACTATCATCCCATCGTGAAGATTCATCATCATTCTCAGATTCTGATTGTGGACGAATCTTATCTCGACGATATTTAGCTGCTTGTTCCATAATGGCCATAACATTAAGTGCACTTGTTTTGGTTGTTACAGCAGCAGCTTTCTTTTCTTCTTCTCGTTTACGATTATTCAATTGAATACCTGAATAACAATTAGAAATTAAATTACATACGAATGAAGAAAGAAAAAAAAAATGATTTACCTTTTTTAATTTCTTCCAATAAATCAGAATGAAGATCACGCATGATTAATGGTCTTTGATCTGGAATTGAATTTTCTGATGTAACAGAAACATCATCACGTTGAGACAATGATCTTGTATTACTATTTGAATTGGTTTTTGTTGTTGGCGTGCTTCCGGTTGAAGGTCGCACGACCAGCGTTTGGATGGTTGAATTTGGTAAAGGTGGTGCAGGTGGAATGTTTGTTGGCATTGGAGGTGGAGGTGGAGGTGGTAGTGGAGGAGGATATGAAGGTGGTGATTGTTCAATGAAGTCAGCTGGTGGTGGAGGTAAATTATCAATTTCGGATATAGTCGCCAATGTTGGCATACCCATGTATGCTTGTGAAGGTGGCGCTACGGGTGGAGGCGGAGGTGGTGGTGGTGGCGGACTCGCTGATGGTCTAGCAATTGTTTGTTTTGTTGGAGCATAGCGTGTAGAAGTATGATTTGGTTCGAACTGTGATAATAATGGTGGAGGTGGAGGTGGCGGCGGCGGCGGTGGTGGTGCTTGACGAGTAATCAGAGGTGAATGAATATTTAGTCTTGGTGACGGTTCGATATTAAATCCATTTAATGGTGATTTTGGTGTAGCTCCAGTACTAAAATTCATTGTCATTGATTGTTGTTCACGATACGATGAAGCTGTTGAAAATGCTGGACTACCATATTGTACTAAATCGGAATGTTGTTGTTGTTGATTATTATTATTATTGTTTGGATACTGTAGAAGAAGACGATGATTGGGCGATGAATTAACTTGTTGTTGTGATCGAATATGGGTACGAGCGAATGATTCATAGTCTCCACGTTGTTGCATAAGCTCTTGAGGACTACGATATTGCTGTTCTTCAGCTGATTGTCGAATAAGACGAGCTTGTGATGATGATGTAGGATTTGAAGCATAAATTGATTCTTGATGATGCAGTTTTGATCCTTTCTAAATATAGAAATATGATATTGTTAAAACTAAACTATCGAATTTTCCTTTCTCCTTATACCGGTGATCGATGTCGATCGTGTTTTCCGGATCGATGTCCATGATTATTCTGTGGAAATTGGATCATTGATTGCATCCATAAATTAAAAAAGAATGATGGATCAGTATAAAATTTCATCGAATCTCGACCATCGTCACTGCCATTAGAAAGAAGAAGAAAAAACAATTTTTTTATACAATATGTTCAGAAAAGTGAAATAATCTCACCGATAAGGATTCAATAAATGAAGAGCTGGTGCAGGTTCCGCTTGTTCATAGAGCACACGAAGTGATTGTGGCATAGTAGCACGGTTGACTATTTGTTGATCAATACGAGTTACACTGACAAATGGTTTTCGATTAGTTACATCTTGAATAGTCACTAGAAAGACACATAAAAAAATCATTATAAACTTGTTTTGGAACAAATAAGATAATCAACCTTCTTCAACATTTGAATCTAATTGTGTTACTTTAATTTTGAGTCTTTCAATTCGTCCATGTAAAGCTTCTGTACGTTGAAATATATGTCCAGCATCGGTAATTAATTCATCAAATAAATCTTGTGCATGAGCACTCAATGAACTTAATTGTCGAATTATATTTGCTAAAGTATGATTAGACACACATTCAAGTTCATTTGGAATGTCTTTTGGTACATTAACTTGACTTAAATTAATTGGTTCAACTGTCCGTTTATTAAATGGCATTTCATTGAGTTTTGTTTTAAAAATAATATAACAATATATTGGACTTGCAGTGAACTAAATATTGGCGTATGCAGAGACTATTTCATTGTCCGCGTTTCTTCGTCTCTATAGGTCGCATCTAATTTGTGATTTGTTAGTTTAAAACGTATCCGTGCGAGGAGAAGGAAAATAATTTATGTATGACTCATAATGTGGCATGTTACTCAAATAGAACATAACAAAAGATCAAGCCTTTTTTAGTATTAAGAACGTTACTGAAAAGTAAAACGTTTTAATAAGTAGAGAAATTAATCTAATAATCTTCTTTTGCAATATCATTCAAAATTTCGTTAGAATCCATTGGTATAGTCATGCAACGAATGTGGTGACAATTAAAAAAGAAAACAAACACGATTAATTACTTTCATATTTTTTCTAATGTATAAATGATTGAAAAAATTTTCTTCAATTAAGCTAAAGAAATATGCAAAATAATAAATTTATCTTTTGAACGCTACTTCGAGAGATAGGTTTTTTGTTATCTCGAAACAGTCTTTTATTTTTGTAATTTTTAGAAAAGCAAAAGATACTGTATAAAATGATCAAACCACTTCGTCTTTACCAGATACCATGGTCTCATTATTGTGATAAAGTTCGTTGGGCATTGGATTATAAAGAGATTCCGTACGAATTGGTTACTTTTAATGCATTTGGTAAAACGAAAGGTTTGGAAAGAGCACCTAAAAATTTACGTAAATTGACTCCGATAGTTGAAGATCCAAATAGTAAAGATGACAATTCGTTTCTATCTGATTCAACACCGATTTTACTCTATTTGGACAATCGATATCCTAAAATATCGAAATCATTACTTCCATTATCCAGCGAACAACGTCAACAAGTTATTGATACATGCGTACGCCTTGATTCTGGACTAGGTCTATACGCGCGTCGACTTGCATATGCTCAAATGTTTAAAGAAAAGCCAAGTGCAATTTCTCTTCTACTCGGTGAAAGATTTTCATGGGCTTATAATCCAGATGACATTCGTTCACGTTTAGTCAGTCCATTTATTGCTTCGTTTATGATTGCTCGATTTCGTCTTCATCGTCTTCGTGATGATCAAGTACGAGAAAAAACTGAACAAATTCTTTTAGAAATTGGAGATCGTTTACGTAAAAACGATTATCTGATCGGTGATCAGTTTTCGGCAGCTGACTTAACATTTTGTTCGCTTGTCAAACCATTACGATGGATACCTTACTTTGCTGATGATCGTCGTTTTCAAATTATTTTCAAGTACTGCGAAGGTATGCGACGAAATCACGATCCAAAATATCCGAATATTGATAATTTTCTTGAAAAATTGCTCGAAAATAATCGTATACAAATGAAAAAACGTCAAGAAAGTTTATTTTATCGTGTCAAAGCATTCATGCATCAAATTAATTTTCTAAAACGATTTTTTATTGCTTTTATGGTCATGTTTATGAAAAAGTTTTATGGGCCATCAACCGACGATGGAGAAGTGCCACTATTTATATCATCAGTGTCCGAAAACAAGCAAACAAATGAAGCACTTAATGATCAACGACGCGTTAATATCCAGTCGAAATGGTCGCTTATCAAATTTTTATTTAAATATCAATGCCATCTGCTATTTACAATGCCACAACAAAATTTATATATAGAATCAGGAGCATAGTTGCCATTCATATGTACACTAATGTATTAAAAGACATATTCACAAGTTCTTCCTAATTGCTAAAATAGCTTACATCTCGTTGAATAATAATTATTTTATTTTCTACGTTTTCGTTTGCTAATTGATTCGAAATAAAATTGTCTTTGATAATATAGCTAGTAATATTACACTTAGTCGGTAGATGATATCAATGAAATCACTTGATAAATTATGAATACCCTTCATGGGTAAAAAAAAATGGCTTAAGCAAGAGTGTTTTTTCCTTAAAACTATTCTGAGTACCAACTGTCGATTGAAGAAATTGGCAAAGTTTTTTCTATAGAAATGGACTGATGAATTTATCATACTGTGAGTTTACTCGATATCAACGAGAGCTGTATATGATAAAATTTAATTCACTAAGAGCATCAACCATTGATATGAATTCTTTATATTGGTATGATTGATATAAAACCACTAAACATTAAAAACACTGCTTTCTTCGTGAAATTTGTTTATAAAAATAAACACAAGGGGGAAATCAATTGATTTATATAGATTTCATGCATTTAGAAGTATAGAAAATAATGAAAAACAGTGTTTTTTGACTTTGCTGAAAATGATGTGTTAACCTCGCTCATAGTACCGTTTCGCTTTTCTTTTCATAAGTTTGCTTTGAGCGAAAATAAGACGAGGCATCCAACGTATAGATATACTCCACTCACGATTTATTATACTAAAAAAGCTAACGCTAAAAAATCAAGTTGATGGACATCAAAGATTCAAGGAAATACTTGAGATTACTGATGTAACAGAATTCTACAAAAGCTAAGATTCAGAATGCGCTATCTCTACGAGAAAGAGCTGAGCGAGTTCACAGGTAAGTGTTACTTGTAATCATATAAATATTTCACTTTTCGAGTGAACTTCGTATTATGTGGGTGAAAAATGGCCAGTGTCATTTAGAACATTTGACAATATCATTATTTCTACTTCAATATTGATAATGTTTTGCAAAAAAAAATACAACATAATAATATATTTTATGTGAGAATTTTGTTGATTTCTAAGGCAAAATATCTATGTTGTTAAGACCACTGAACTATAACGTTTTCGATGTAGTACATTGGATACTACTCTACTCCCCTAGATAGGCTGAAATTGATTGTTTATACGTGATATTTAACCTTAGTTTGTCATCTTTATTGATCAATGTCCTTGATCGTTCTTTCTGTGTTACTCTCTGCATTGTGAACAAACTTATTCTCCTTCGATTATGAATCATGGCTGTGTCTATAAACGTGCGGTTTTCATGTAAACGAGACGAATCCATGTATGATGCTCCCCAGACAGTTGCTCCCACGACACTTGCTCCCCTGATATTTGCTCTCG
>OENM01001647.1:0-29356 GCA_900239745.1 Rotaria magnacalcarata | reverse complement strand
ATGTGACACTTGGGAATGTTCCCTCGTCAGTTGTTTTTGTTTTGTATTTTCGATTGCTAAATCATTTTTACTGTTTTAGTTTTCCGTGCTGAATATGAATATGAGCAAGGCGCACGTCGATTTTGTTGTCGAATTTGTGCGCTGCTTATAAAACGCTGGCATGTTTTACGTCGACAATATGCGTTTTTATTTGTTTTTTTCCTGATTCCTATCTTACTTGAAATTTTAATTGTCAGTATTTTCCCGTCACCGCAAGATATTCAAGCATCACTAGTACAAAATAATCGAGTTAAAAATGCACAAGTTACATTACTACCATCAATATATAATCCACACACTATTGTGATCTATTCCAATGATAGTACAATGACAGCTCGAATACGTTTTCTTGATTATATTCAAAATACCAGTGCAACTATTGATGAACTATCTACCAATAATGTAATTCAGTATGTGACCGATGAATGCTCAACAAATGAGCAATTCTTTGTCAATAAATATCAAATGGGTTTTGCATTTTATAAGAATCTGACGACGTCTTTAATATTTGATAGCTATTTTTCAACGGTAAATTATCACGCAATGGCGACCAGTCTTAGTGTTGCTTCAACAAATCTATTTCAATTCTATGCAAATTCATCAGCTAAGAAAATTATAACAACCAATCAACCAATAATAACACCGACAACGGCATATACAGCTTTACAAAGATTTTTTGAACTTATCTATTGTTTTGATACAATACCATTGGCATTGTTTAATTTTTTGAACAGTATTCTTGCAGCACTATTCATTAGTATTCTGATTGTACCGTCCATTCAAGAACGCATCAATCNTTCAAAAGATTTACAATTATTAACGAATTTAACTAAAAAAACCTACTGGTTTTCAAATATAACATTTGATTTACTGGCGTGTTTTTTACTTTGTAGTCTATTAACAATTATCGTTAGGGTAAAAAAAAGACAATTTATTTTTACTTTCAAAACTATAGTTCTTCATTTTTTTCTCCATTTAGATCGGTTCTGTTGCTAATCCAAATGTACAATCGGAAGTTCATATATATATAAATTCAGAGCAAATGGGATATTTTTTCTTAATGATTACTATGTATTCATTGGCTTCGTTGCCACTCATTTATGTTTATTCATTTAGTCCTCGATCTGAATTAATTGGTTTTATTAACTTCCTTGTTGTTAATTTTGTTGCTTGTTTTTTTGATACGGTATTGGCATTTATTGCATTATTTTCACAACGACAATCAACAAGCACAACTCGTGTTGCGCGATTAACTTCTATTGTAAATTTAATTCGTTGGGTTATTGCCGTTTTTTTTCCTTGTGTCAATTATAAACGTGCATTATTTAATATTCGTTTAAAATCGAATCAAGAATGTATTTCAGCCGTCAATTCCCTTATGCTTACTAATGATTCAGCTACTGAATCATGGATGTCAACTCATGAATCGGGTATTGGTATTCAATTTATTATTTTTTGTATTCAAATATTTGTTTGGTCAATGATTTTAATTTTAATCGAGTCCGGAACTAATATTAAACTAGGATGTCGACGATGTTGCAATTGTGAAAATGATTTAGCAGAAACAGACACCAGAAGTCCATTGGGCGATGTCGAAGGCGCAATACCACAACAATGGAATGATGCGGTACGATAAATGCTAGTTTTTGTTTTTTATGTTCGATAAAATTATTCGAATTATTTTATGATAGCATCTTGATGAAGATGTTCGCAATGAACGTCGATTGTTAAGAGAAGAAACTAATCTATCGGCATCATCGGTTATTCTTGTTCGTGATCTTGCAAAACGTTTTAAAAAACGTAAAGAAAAATCATTACATCGCCGCATTTTTACAGCTGTGGATCATCTCAATTTTCATGTTACACAACGATCTTGTTTTGGTTTATTAGGCACGTATATCATCAGTAGTTTTACCTATGAGAATTATGTAAGAGAGGAAAAACGAATAAGATGAAAGAAGTCCTTTTGTCGAAGATATTATGATGGAAAATGATTTATATGCATATTTTCAGGAGCAAATGGTGCTGGTAAAACAACAACATTTCGTATGTTAATAAATGATTTGAAACCTACATCGGGCGAAATTATTATCAATGGAAAAGATATAAATAAGAAGGTGAATGATTGTTTTTCTATTTGTTATTACTCGTATATATTGAATTTGTTGTTTTAGGAACGAGATCTTGATATTGGTTTTTGTCCACAATTTGATTGGTTAATCAATGATCTCACTGTTATTGAAATATTACTGCTGTTTGCTAGGTAAATTAATATTGGTTTTCATGTTTCTTTCTTTCTTTTACTGTTCGTATAGATTGAAAGGTTTAAAATGGTCGGAAATTCCAACAATGTGTAATCATATGATTGAATTATTTGGTCTCGATATTTATGAAACTCGAAAAATACAAAACTTAAGGTACATTCATTTCACTTTCGTTATAAACGAGTTAATCTGCATTTTTTTTTGTTTCTCCTCGATTAAATCTAGCGGTGGAAATAAACGAAAAGTAAGTGCAGCATTAGCATTTATAGCTAATCCATCATTAGTGCTCCTCGATGAACCGACCACAGTAAGACTTCGATAGGAAAATATCATTGAGGATTTGCATCGTTGTTAATAGGGTTTAGATGCAGCCGCTAAACGAAAATTGTGGGATGTTATTCGAGCAGCTCGCGATGCTGGTCTCACTATTATTTTGACAAGTCATAGGTAAACAAACAAAAATAGAAACATAGGTTTTTCGAATCCACTCGGTTTTGTTTTTATTTCTCTAGTATGGAAGAATGTGAAGCATTATGTACAAGTAAGTGTTGGCACGGAACATATGGAAATGTTAAGCAAATTCTTTCTTTTTTTTTATTCGTAGAAATTGGCATTATGAAATTAGGGCAATTAATGTGTCTTGGAAATTTACAAAGATTAAAGAATCGTTTCGGACATGGTTATGCTGTACAAGTAAAACTACCCTTGCGGGATATAGAAATATTCAAACAAGAATTAATGTTAACTCTACCCGGTGTTCAAATTGACGGTAAGGTCATTTTTATTCTAATGAAATCGTATATTTTCTTTTTCTTTTGTGTAGAACAACATAATGGAATTCTATTTTGTACGGTGCCATTTTCGTCGATTAGTCCTGCTCAAAATTATGCAAGTTCAAATTCATTGAGACTAGCACATGTCTTCGATTTATTTCACAAGAAAAAAGAAGAAAAATCCATTGAAAGCTATTCAATAACACAAACAACGCTCGAACAAATATTCATTCATCTTTCTGGAGAAGATCAATATATTAATACAGATGAAAAAAAGTAATAAACGATTTTCATTCGATTGATTCGAATAAGTTTTTTTTTTTTTTTTGTTATTTATATTGTATAAAATATTCTTATTTATACACATTAAATATAACGAGAGGATTTTCTTTTCTCTCGATAATCATTAATATTCATGCGCGATTGATTCATACATTTTTTTTTCTTTTTCTTGTTACACACATCTGCGAGAATGTTTATCATCGATCTAGTTAATTAAGCTAGAATCAATCGGACCAGTTTGACTCATCAACTATTATCCGGATAGAAGAAAAAGATGTTCATATCTATAATTGTTTTGTCCAATAGTTCACTCGTTCTTGCTCGAGTGTTTCTTTGCTTGACATATACGATGAATATAATTATGGTGTGCTATATACACACAATATAACAAAATTGTACTAACCATATCTATCAATATATATATATGTATAGCTACACGCGCTCAACCTTCTTAATATACTAACCTATTAACTGATTTTTTTTTTCGTCCTACAAAAACATTACAGGGCGCAATCATCATTAGATCAAAAGGAAGAAACGAGCTATTGACGATAGTTCGTATAAGTAGTGTTTGTCTGATTCATTCTAGTATACCAAAAACAAAAGACAACATCACTTGCCCTTGTCGATTCTTTATATATATATATATATGTACAAGTAGATGCACATAAATATTGGCATAAAATCTTTCTATAGACAAAGGCAAATGTGCATAGCAAGTTCTCATGACCAAGGTTAATGGTATACACATGGGCACAGATGCTAATATATATTTAACAGCAAATGACTACGGTGAAATAACTAATTCTCTTGTTATTATTTTTTGTTATACTTCAGCCTGAAGTTACATCATCAATGATACTATTCTATTTTACCATCTACAACTGTAAAAATGATGAATAAAAGAAGTATTTAAAGGTCGTCACAGCAGTAAACCTATTTCTGCTGATGATCATCATCGTAGAGTGATTGATTGATCTATCTATCTAATCAAACCTGTTTTTCATTAGTTCATAAAATAAAAACGATGAATAAAGACTTTCTTGTCTGTTCTTTAGATGCGTAGTTTTTTTTTTCTTCTTCTTGTATATCAGGCAGATAGATAAAACAACGCATACAACAATGAGTAGGTGGAACACGAGACGGAGGATATAAACATCTTTTGTTTTGTGTGAACGTACGGAAGCTGTTGTAGCTCTTGTGATAGGGATGGGAAGACGAGGAGAAAAAGGGAGGAGAAGGCAAACACAAGAATATATGTGCATTTGCTTATTATCGTTTTTAGTATACCACGTATATCCACACGCCTATAGACATAGTGACCGCTTGTGAGTACGTAGTCGTGCAGTCATAATATTCAATTTTTTTATTTTTTCGTTACTATACATAAAGTGAGCTTGATAATGTCCAGTAAAATTGACGGAGCGAGCGAGAGAGAGAGAGAGAGAGAGGGGGAGGTCAATGTCATCAACAAACCGGTAAGTATACATGACGATTATGTCGTTATTTCTTATCGTTCTGTTTCTTTTTTCTTGTCGTCTTTTTTTTTGTATTCATCAATTCAATTTTGTGAACTTTAGTCGGTAGATTTTTTTTCTTCGCATATAGGTGATGTAAGTAAGTATGTCGCTTACGCTACTCATACATTCTTTCTTTTTCTTTTGTCTACATATGGAAGTATATGTAGGTAACGCATTAACATAGACAGCCGATTGCTATAAGCATTGTCTTATCGTATGGACGAAACCAATGATTGCCCATTTGGATGTTATACAGCAGAGAAGTTCACTTCTTTCTTTTCAGCTGTGCGTAATCACATTGACTCGCATATACACATCTTGCCTTCATTCTATTATAAACAGCATCGTCAGTATTTGTTTTCTCTCTCTCTCTCTTTTGTTGATATATGCTATCGCCAATTACTCTTGAATCAAGCTAGATTCCATCGTTTTTTCTTGTATTTCTATTTCTATCGATTATATTTCCTTAACAATAATATCAACATTAATATCTACTAATATTGCAAGTTAGTGATAAATGTGGTCGTTTGCATTAAATGCATATAAGTTAGTCATACAAGAAAAGAAACCATTAATCTCAAAACGATTCGATTCATGCTTAGCATGGTGATCAAATTTCTTGTCTCAGTATCTAATTGCAGTACTTGATTTTAAAAACAGTTTTTTTTTCTCTTCATTATTTTCTAGATGCCAGACACGGCTAACATTAATCGGTTACCATTGCGTACAACAGGTAGTACGCGTTGGCCAAGAAAATGGTCAACCATTGGTGGACGTGGTGCGACATCATCATCAACAACCATGATACCAGCAGTCGATTCAGATTCAACTGAGAATCCTACACAAACTCATAATAATAATAATAATAATAATCGTCATTCGACATCGTTATTACGTAAATCATCAACAATAAGTCGAACAAATGATAAATCAAATCCATCGAATGAAAATCTTGATCCAACATTGAAAAAATCTCGTTCATTAATGAATGTTTTACGCTACAAATTTAATTCACCAGCTGTACTTCGTCGTTTTCGTTCGAAATCACGTGAAAGTACAAAACAAGCCGTGACAGAAGTTGTTAATGGACACACACCAAATGAACAACCAGAAGTAAAACAATCAAATGACGAACAAATATCGACAAGAAAATCAAGAAAACGTGACCCGTCACCTATAAGACGTTTTGCTAATTGTATTTCACAATTAGGCCGCCATCAGAGAGCAAAATCAACGGACAGACCAAGTAATTATTATTTTATTCTTTCCTGATTCGCTTGAATATTACAAACAAATATTTATTTTTCTTTAGAACAATCACCATCAAAATCAATTATAAATGATTTACAGAATGAAGAAAGAAAATCGCCATCGCCATCGCCAGCTAATAATCAAGATAAAGTTGATCATATAAATGCTTGTTATGATGAAATTCGTGCTAAATATTTCACTGATAATGATATAAAAAAACGTAATGCATTAAATGATGATACAAACAATCGTTCGTTAAGTACAATATCAGTAAATGGTTCATTACTTAGCAACGATTTTTTAAGCAATATTCAACGTGTTCCTATCCCAATAATACCTGATGATCCATTGCTACAAGCACGAAAACAATCAAATATAAAACTAAATTGTTTACTAAGCGGTTATACATTGACAAGATCGTTTGCTAATCATGAAAAACTCTTTGGTCAAAATGATTTATTTAAATCGAATCATTTTTATGACGTGGAAAAACGAAGATATGATTGGAATTATACAAATCATAATAATAGATTATTTTCTAGTATGCGAACAAAACCAATTAGTAAAAGTATTGATAACTTTCGACATACAAATACTCATGGTATGTGTAAAAGAAAATATGCCTCTATATTTATGCGGTCTTGATCGATATTTTAGATAATCAAGTGTCGATTGTATTGGAAAAAGCTAATATTGTTAATAATGATACATTAGGTAATATTAATCGTGCGCAAGAATCATGTGTTGATAGGTCGAGGAAAACTATTCTATCTACTATCTTTTGCACTGTATATGTTAAACTATTGCTTGAATTACATCATTCGCTGACAAGGTTACAGCACACTATAAGAAATGAGGAATGTTTCTCGCGGTGCTCAAGGAGAGAAAGCGCCGTACATATTGAGTGGTTTTCTCGATGATGAAAATTAGTTTTAATCTCCAGCTGAGAACATGATGAATCAATGAATTGCTTTTTTTGTTTTTTAATTTCGAACGGGTTTATTTTTCTATGAATGGAGATCAGCATTTGTGGCAACTTACACTCATGCTTAAAACTTAGCTTTTCAAAGAAAACTTGTTTCATTAAGAGAGAAAATTTTTCTACCCATTGCGACTTATCATACGTGCCGAGTTCTATTCCGTGATGATTTACTTTTTCATGAATATCTTATTGAAATCGTTTAGTGCAAAACGAGAAGCATAAAGATGTTTCAAGAATATTACCTAATGACAGTGAACTTGTCATTTGTGAAAACAGTGATTTAATTGACTCAGACCAAAACCTATTACATCATTCACCGAACATTGATGTAACACCAACAAGTCCTATTAATGTTACAACATTTATGCCAACATTTTCAAATCCATCCGATAAGATTAACGATTCGTCAAATGAACATCGTGCTGAAGAAACCGATGAAGAATTCGAGCGAAACTTTCTACGTGCTGTTAATCGAGCACTTGGTGTAGTTAATAAAGATCAATCTAATTTAACACAAGCAGTTCCTGATGCAACAAATGAAAAAGATGAGTCACACTTGAATCTTATTCAAATGACTGAACGAGCACTTTCATCATTAAACAATACAACATTATTTACGGTAAAAATTTAGAAAAAAAAATTCGCTTTGTGAATTTAAAATCGAACATTTTAATTTTAGAATGAAGATCAAAGTAACGGTGAGAAAAAGTCCTAGAACTATAAAACGTCAATGATGAGAATTTTTCTTTTATTTAGAACTAAGTGATAATAGTACAGAATTAACAAGTGTTGAATTAGTTACGAGTCCCAATGAACTTTTGACTGCAGAGGACACGTCAGAAATTGTTAATGAAAATGAAACAGAAACGAGTAATGATGAAGACACTATGTCAGTTATCGAAGATTTATTGCGAAAAACTGAAGATATATTATTCGAAGAAACCAAGGTAAGTTCAATAAACGACTAACATGATTATAATCAAATGTTCACACTTCGAGCAACATCGTTGACTTTGCACGTGTTAATATAACTTTGGTGGTCTAGCGTTTTTCTCTATTGATTTCTTCTTTAACTTCCTAAATGGACAGTGTTAATATAACAGTAGAATTTTGTATTTTCTTTCGTTTGCCAGATTATTTTGTGCGTGTGTATGTTATCTTTCATTTTGTTGTGTGCTTCGTTTTTTTAAATATTCTCCTTGAACTAGCCAAAACAAGCCTGATCACGCATAAATGGCTTCGCTTTTTTGCTTTTACGAATTCATCGTTTACTAATAAAAACTGATGACAAACAAAAATTATGAGTCTGGTATGATTGGTATCTTTCATCGTATTGATTGGTCTTCATAGTTATTAGTAATAGAAACAAACAAAAACATTTTGAAGATAAAAAATATGGATCAAACAAATGAATTTTAATCTTATCTTGATGTGAGATGAGCATTAGATCAATGAATGTATCTCTATCATCGAGTTCAGGCAGTATCATCATGGGAATATAGACTTCGTTTTTCTCTACGGACTGAATCATCTATTCCTCTTTTTTCTTGTTTATTAAGTTAAAAGATTTTTCATTCGTTCGTTCTAGTTTGATGATGTCAAGCATGTTATAGTAGAATAGAAAATGCATAGTGATGAGGGTGACTCACATTTTCTAGTCTTGTTTTTTTCTTTCGCTTCTTTCTTTTTCTTCTTTAAGTCGAAGCACGCACATCGCTATCGAACAAGCCTATTCCTCTCTTTCGAGAAAGCAAGTCTACACAACAATTTCGATTATATCCACGTCGTCAGTTTTTTTCTCGTTCGGTCGCTCTGTCTTTCTCTCTCTCTCTCTCTCTCTCTCGTTGTCACACTCTCTCGCGTTCATTTTCATCACTGCAATCACTACGTCTTTGTTTTCATCAGTCACTATTGCAAGCTTGTCCGTCTTTTGCCTAACAGAATGGTAAGCAGTAAACAAGTTTCCTGTTCTTTTCAAATATATTAATCTTATTTTCCTGTTGAGAACGTGTTCAATTGATCAATCTATTTGCATATAGAACTGTCATAATAAATCTCTTTCTTTGTTTCTGTTGCTCATAAATATTTTGTTAAACAATATGTCGCAGTCAAATGCAGTAATGGTGTGTGTGTTTATTTGCAGAAGTTTTTAGAGTGTTCATTTATTTATATAGATATTATTCGTATTTAGAATGGTCGAACATTTTTGGTCAAATTGGATGATGAAGAAAAAATAATAAAATCACGAGCAGATGGATATACTAAATTACTTCAAACCGATAACAGTCGATTAACCGAAGATGGTAAATTTGAAAACAAAAAAAGAAAAATCAGAATATCTTGTTATTGATTTTTTTATTTAGTTCGCACTGATATTAATGCTGTTATCGGAGAAGTAAATTTACTATTAAAAGGTAAACTGAAACAATTTCGTGGTCTATGCGAAAGGAATGTGGTTGGTATTCTTTAAAATTGTCTTATTGATTGATTTTTACTTCTCATTTTCTTCAGAATAAATCGCCTGGTGGTGAACCCATACCTCTGGATACTGATCTCGAAGGTTTTTGGGATATAACATTTCCATTGATTGATAAGGTTAAAGAAAAATTCTCTAAGCTTGATGCACGAAAAACTAAACAATGGGCTATAATTGAAGAATATGATCCAAATGATGGTATTTTATTTATTTTGAACTAAATTTATATTTAAGTTTAAAGATGATTTATGTTTTTTTCTTTTTCTTTTTGTAGTTAATAATCGTCCTCGAATAATCGATGATCGTCTTAAACAACTTCAACCTCAGCAAAATAAATCAAAAATTCCCATAACAAAACCAGCGAATGATCATCTAAAAAAATTAATTCAAGAAAAACGGAAAGCTGCTGCTAATGCTGCAAATCAAAATCATGATATTGAAATATTTGTCGCACACAAATAAAATCAAAATACAATAAAGACTCTTTCGATTATAGTGCAATATATAAATATAAATATCATTACGTTTTAAAAATCAAAAAAAAGACAAGTTTTACTCTCTCTCTCGTGTGTGCTTTTGTGCGTGTCTGTTTCTTTTATTTTTCTATGTGTTCTGCAAACAAATAAAAATAAAAACAAGAAACGTAATTAATACCTTTAACAAATATAATAGGATTTTGTTTTTAGAAGAGTACATCGACATTATTAACGAGAAAAATCATGCCTTATTTGTTCTCATTAATCACCAAGCCTTGTTCCAGGAGGAGAAAAAAGGGTTTTCAAATAATCAACCAATACAAAAAGAAAAGACTCCGGTACTAGACTCGTCTTCTGTTATTGAAAATGACGAAATTCTATTACTGACTTCATACAAGAGCTGAGTCGTTGTATCTATTGTACTAAACTTCGTCTCTCTTTTTTCTTAATCATTATTACACCATCGATCAAAGACGACTGAAGATTAATTACTCATGTCTAAACAATGCATTCATCACCATGTGGGGGTCATTTTAATAGATGTTTTCGACAAATCCGTAGTATTAGCGTGTTTGTCAATGCCCTTTTGCGAAGTTTTTCCGAGTTCCTCCTTATGTTTTTTCTCTTTTTCATAAAAACAATAGTTACAAGAAACCTAGTATAGTGTTTATCACTGTCGTCATATATCTATTTCGGCAAATGCTAGAGATTGTCGATGTATGTCTTCTTTCTCCTGATAAATAAATAATAGTAATGGAAGATTATGCTTCCATTTCTTCATAACAATAACTAGTGTATAGCAATTGAATCATTAGTTTGTCACTGCTCGCAATAGCTGATCTTTATTCTGTTCAGACATACATATACCAGTACGAGTAAGAAGTATTTTCTCATTGATAACGTATTATTCTAACATCTGAATAGAAATACATAGTTCGATTTTCCGACTCCAATATATATATATATCCATGTTCAGGTTATTTATTTTAATTATTCTTTGTCAGGTAATGCCAATTCAATTTTTTTGTATTTTATAATAAACTTAAATTCATAGAAAGATAGAAGAAGAAAAAAACCCGCTATCTTCCAGCTTTCCTCAATGCCTAATTGTGTGAATATAGCTATATGTATTGTTTATATAATCGGTATTTGGTAGATTCTAATTCGTGTATTAATTTGTTTTTATGTTATAATCAAACGGCTTGATCTTATATGATTAGCTGGAAGCATCAGACGTTATACAAACTTGACAATTATCTTTGTTTGTATTTTATAGGAAATACCGACGATAGCTTCGGCTAAAGCAAGATATCGTGTAAGTGAAAAAAATCAATCAATATTTACAGGCTTGTGTTTTTCGGCTTTTAGTCGACCCCTGTTCCATGTCAATGTGAAAAGGTAACTGTTCATTAAAGAGAGAAATAGAATTTAATAGCATTTTTTTGTCTCTCTAAAGGGTAATCGAGGTGAGCAAGGTAATCCGGGTATTTGTCCAGCAAGTAAGGGAAATTAATTTCCTAGTCATGTTTACAGTATAAATATGAGCATAGATTGCATTACGAGTAATAATCCAGGCGGTAAAAATTGTCTTGGTACTAATATACAATTAGAACAACTTGCTCAATCGATTCGTCAATTAGTTTTTGATACAAAAGTATAACAGATTTCTAATAGAATTTAAAAATCAAATAATGCAAGTGTATTTCTATAGCAAATAGCTGGTCAAAATGCTCGAACAAATGCTTGTCTATGTACGACACCAGTGCCAACAACGAGTACAACGTCTACAACATTAGCTCCGTTTTCTCTTGACTACAATACGGTAGAGATAATTTACGTAACGAAAATAAATTGTACTAGTATGTCTACAATGGTAACTATTTTAGTATGCTCGATTGAAAGGAGAAAAAGGTGACCGAGGTGACAAAGGTGATGCTGGTACCTCTTGTACATCAAATTGCAAATTATCGCCGCAGGTTGAAGTCATTTTAGGGTTTTGATAAAACAAATAATAATCTATTTTAATAGTTAAACATACGAGTCTTTCCAACATTGAAAGCAGCCATGGCTGCATATTCTGATTATCCGGATCATACCTATGTGCATATTGTTAATGAACACGGCCGTTTACAAAGTGTGTTGCTTCGAGTGCAACGAAGATTAGTACCAATCGGATTAGACATTGCAGTAAAACATTTTCACTAAGCTGATTTGTTTTACTTGTGTATTTTCTAGCGCGCTATTACCATGCAAGATCAAGCATTACCAACAAGATTATCCATATCGAAACCGGTAAAACTTTTTTGTCTTTTCCATAAAACTGAAATTTTAATACAATATAATATATTTTTTAATTGACTTAGAAATGTTCAGTTACACTTTCATGTCCAGCAGTAAATATTTCTTTTTGCTTGTTTCAAAATCTTAGATAATTCGTGCGTTTGATTTTCAGCTGCATATGTTTGCATTGGGTCCTAGTACACGTAAAATGTGTCATCCAACTCGTCCAAATACATTCTGTTCGAAATTATCTGAATATGATAACTTATGCGAAGGTGTTTCTAAGCGTTATAATTTAAAAGGTTTCTATCGTGCATTTATGTCAACAAGTACACAATGGTTAGTACATTTATTTGATGGTGTTTGTATGAATGCTAAAATTATTAATATGGAAGTGAGTATTTTTGTGTTTCTTTTTTCCAATAAATAACCTTTTATTTGAAGGAGAAAGTTTTGTTTGACACCTATGAAGACATATTCGAACAAAAAGCTCCCAAAAGTGAAATTTTGGATGCAAACGGACTTAAGCCACAGTAAGTTTTCAATTCAATTTTACAATTGTAACTGATTGGAGGACAGATAGAGAGAAACCTCTCAATATATATATATATTCATATCTAACAAGTAGACCAATAGTTCAGATTGGAGAGTATGATATTATTTCATTGAATATTAAATTTTGAATGAGTGTTTTTCGCTAATGGTCTCAGCGGTAAAAGCGAGAGATTCATAGTCAGTAGCAGGAAGGCCTCCCGGGGCGTTTTTTCCTATAATAATATACAAGGAAATCATTATTGGTAAACTCGTAACCTTCGCAAAGTATTTAAACCAATCAATAGAATAAAGGAAGCTTTTGATCTTAATCGAATCAGTATTCATTGAATATTCTCGCATGAGAACACTGGATTTAAAATGATTTGTCTGGACGAGTAATCGATACAAAAAGACAAACTGTCGTCTTTATTCTAGTGCTTACAGTCACAAATCGCTGACCTTTGACAACATTGTCCTAAAAAGCCTATAGCTACTTTTCTATCATTTTCTGACATAAATATTAGTATTATGTAATACATGTATGTGGTGTCATCTTATGTTCGCACATGTACAATAGAGATTATTATGATTGATTCTTTTTCCGTAGTCGTTTATGAACAAATTACATGTGTTGTATATTTATTATAGATTTCAATATTGGTGGCATGGTAGTCTTCCTAATGGTACAGTATCAAGCAATACATGTAATTATAACATATAATTTTTGCTTTTTTTTTTGCTCAACTAGTTGCTTTCTTGTGTATTTGTTTGTTTAGGTCTCGATTGGAGTCGTCAAAATACAAGTCTATCTGGTGTTGCAAGTCGTTTAGCAAATGATATAAATGGTTTATTTCATAAACAATATGTATGGCCTTGTTCACTAAACGATGCCAATATGGGAATATTATGTATTGAAACAAATTGTGATAAACAAAATTATTATAAACACTAAAAACGATTTGTACTTAGACGGAAAGGATTTATTAAACGTAATTGTGTTTGAATATTTCCAAATTGTCTTCTTTGATTGGGATAGAACATGGGTGTAGTTGAATTTGCTGTTGGAAATATAATAGGTGGTGAACGAAATGGTGTAAAATGTCGATGAATAATAGGCTGTTGTTGTAATGGAGAAAAGTGTTGAAAGTGATTTGTTGTACTTTGACTTCTGTGTCGTTGTTTGTTTTCAAAATGTCGAGAATCGGACTTCGTACGTTGAACACGCGGTTGTTGTTGTTGTTGATTAGGGGGATAGACAATGTTCTCTGTAATTGTTGTTGGTTGATTTGATTTTCGACGATGTGAACGATGAAATTTTGTAGGCGACGGTGGTAAATGAAATTCTTTTGGACGGTGACGAGTAAATTTTGGTGCATGCATCGACTGAAAAAATGGATCCGTCATATGTTGAAAACGTGGTGCTGTTGGTGCCGATTGAGCCAAATTATCATTCACGGTTGGTACGAATGAACGTGAACGAGCTTTTAAATACCCATTTGGATTGTATTTCTTAAAATATTGAGAAAGAAAAATGAGAAAGATTTTATTTAATAATAAGCATTATTGAAATACCCATTGAAAATTTAGATTTGTTGGTGGAGCAAATGGACTTTTCATTTGAAAAGGATGATCTCTTGGAAAAAATCTTTGTTGAAAACGTGGTGGTGTCGGTGTCACTGGATATTGACGTGAGGAATTCGGCATTGGACATGCTCGCGATGGCTTTGGTTCGTCTCGATTGTCGAGTTTTTGTCGACGATATTTCATTTTATTTTTACGACGTCGATTCGAACGTGCTGTTGATGCTGATGATAGTTGAGAAACTGATGGCGATGCATGTTTTGTTCGACGATGTCGAGGACTTGACGTTCGAGAATGATTTTCATCTTGTGTTTGAGGCACTTCGTCCTGTGCTGGAGACATTGGTGGAGTGATTAAAGATGCTGCAGCTGCTTTTGATTCGATATTGGCATTGTAGGCTTGTTGCTGATAAATTTTCGGTTCTTCATCGGGTTCTTCTACGACAACGACACTAAAATATAAAGATTTATTTTTATTCAAAAAAAAAAATAATAAGATATCAACAATTAAAGAGAATGTCATCGAGAGTCTTACCCAGGTTTTTTTGTATCTGCACTGTTACTGTCGTCTGTATTCCTATTGTGATCAGATGAACGATTATTAAATGTTTTTTCAAAATTTTGTCTTAAATTCCGAACAAATTTATTTAATTCCTTTTCGTTACTAAATTCTTGTTCTACAAAAACACGTTGTTGATCGCCGTTAGGTCCAATATGAACTTTGGTTAATTGAATCTAAACGAAAGAGAAATAGAGAGAGAAAACATCTTCATGAAAGAAAAACTGAAAGTTGCCATTACCGTTATACGATTATCACTTGTTTTAATAGGATCAGTCATAAAATAAGATGTTGCCTTATCTTGAAAATGAAAAGCGGGTGTTCGTCGATGTTTCTGCTGTTGTGTTCGAGTCGTATTTTGTCGCCATCGTTGTTGTTGCTCAAAATTGAGAGTATTAAAATCAAAAAATTGATTTCTACCTGGTGGTATGGATGTAAAGCCATGACGTGGCATTGAAAAACGTTCGAAATCACGATTGAAATTTAAATTGTGTGTACTTTGATTCGTAGTATGACCACTCGAACGAAAAAACATCGGACGAGTTGGCATGAAATGATTTGTTGGACCACGATTATTTGGAAAAGTCTGTTGGTTTTGTTGATGAGGATAAAATGGATGCTGAAACATGATGATTTGACTTTTGATAGCCGACGTATTTCGCGCTCACTCTTCTTACTGAGAAGCTAAAGTACACATCATCGAGCAAAAATGAACACCTCCATTAATCATTTGATGCGTATATACTATATATTCAGTCGTTGGGCTAATGGTTATGTGATGAAAGTGTCAGCATATAGTCGAATAGGTACAACGGTGTGTGTGTGTGTGTGTGTGTATGTGTCTTATTCAATTTTTTTATTCTCCCTATCGCTCTCTGTATCTTCCTTTTAACCAGCGCGAGTAGCTTGTGACAGTGTTGTCGATTTGTTTTCTTTTCGGGTTTCATATGAAAATGTTGAACAAAAAAGTTGTCACGGTCGATTGAACATCACATCGATATGTATATGTTGAGATAAAGAAAAGACATACTATTCGCTATCACCATCATTATTATTATCGTCAGCGCATTGGTAACTTGAAGCAGTGTGATAATAGTTATATATCATAGAAAAAAAGGAAAAAACGAAACAGGTGAAAATGTGCATTTGATGATGTATATGAAGAAAAGAATGTGTCAGTGTCAAATAAAACGCAATCAAATACGAGTAGTTCATGATAATCATTACATCTTGTACTTGACTTCTATGCACGTCGGAGTAGTAAAAAAATCGGCTTCAACTTTGATAAAATATATTTATATTAAAAACAATACTACCTTGATGGTTCAAATGAGTTAAATTCGCTGATCATTTGATAATATCAGTAGATTCTTTCATCATAAGGAATATAGAAAAATTGTAGTAAGTGCAGTCAGATTCAATCTATGACCTCTTTAGCGTAAATCAATAAAATATTCACTTGAAGGCATATTTTATATTCTTTCAATGACGACAGAATGATGGTGGTAGTAGTAGTAGTAGTTTAAAAAAACTATTATTTGACCTATAGTATAGGATCGATCGTAGGTCAAATGTCAAGTTCATTTGTGACGCCCGTGTTTTTTTTTTCATCGAATATATCTAACATTGAAAGTAATTATAAAATTAATCAATTGTTAAAAATCTGTACAATCATGAAAAGTTAATATCTTCTTAAATATAATCCGTAGACCATAGCGCGTATAGCTAGTGACTGTTCAAAGATTTCATCAATTTAAAAAAAAATGAAAAAGAAACCCCTAAAGATTTAAAGATTATCATCAGCGATGATTAATTTTCCATTGAAAATCAAGTTCTTGTCATATGACTTTGATACTAAATTGTCCTAGATTCAATTATTTATTTATTTTTAAAAAGCACATGAAAAAATTAAATCGCCCATAGTCATGTAACTGAATCAAGTTACGACCTCCATGAGTCATGAATACTCGATATAATACATAAAAAAATTAAAGTTTCTTGTAAATATATGTTTTATATATTTAAAAAACGTTTTCTACGAAAAAATGATATGGATCTAAAAACTCGTTTATTCATTGGACGATTGTATACCAATCAAGAGATCCTATCCACTGATCTATACACGTCGAAGTATTGGTTCGCCCTGTTTACCTTCATCTGTTGTTGTTTTTCTTTCTCTAGCCAGTAAAGTTTACAACATATTGAAATCATAGAAATGGCTCCACCAAAATTTACTGATCTTAACAAACAAGTTTCCGACATTTTCAATAAAGGATACTGTACGAGTTATTTTTCCTTTAGTAAATATGTATACCAATTTTGTTTTTCTTCTTAGTTTTTAATGTGTTCAAACTTGATGTTAAAACTCGTACAGCCAATGGAGTGAATTTTAATGTCGTTGGCGAACACAACACCGAAGCATCGCGAACATCCGGTAGTCTCGAAACAAAATACGTTGTTCCAGAATATGGTTTAACATTTTTGGAAAAATGGAACACAGATAATTTACTTAAATGTGAAATAACAGCCGATAATCGATTGGCAGAAGGATTTAAAGTTGTATTCGATGCAAGTCTTGTGCCAAATACCGGGTACGATAAGCGATGTTTCACAAAGTTTTTTTTTCGATTGATAAAAACACCTTTATAGCAATAGCTACGAGAGGCTCCACTTTGGTATGAAAACCCGTCCATTAACCTTAGATATCACATCCCATAGGTATTTGTTTCGCTTAATATATTCTTAATGGATAAAAATGAAAAGTTAGTTTTTATCTTATCAACAACATACGTACAGCTACACAGCCAAACTTCAGATACGTGTACGCACACAAGTGAATAAATTACGTTTAACGGGATCTTATTCTCATTCGGGAAACGATCGATATTGGTAAAAATAACTTTTTTTTATTCTTGCTTGTATTGGATATTAACAAGTTTGAGGAATCGAGCGTCATTTTTCTTCTATGATTTTGAAAATGATCTACATTTGTATTTTTATTTTAGGAAAAAAACAGCTGAACTTCGCACAGCATATACACATGATAAAGCTCACGTTGAAACAAATGTTGCTTTCGATAAAGATGGTCCGATTCTCAATGGAGCACTTGTTTTGGGTCATCAAGGTTGGCTAGCTGGTTATCAATATATTTTCAATACGGCTCGATCAACATTGACCAAAAATAATTTTGCTGTTGGCTTCAAAGCTAAAGATTTTACATTATTTGCAAACATGTAAGTAAAGAATTTTGTTGTTATAAAAATCATCGAAGACGAAAGAATGTTCGAAATTTATACACAAGCGTTTCTTAGAATATTTCAAACCTTTCAAGTGTAATGAGAAAACTTTCAAACATCTCGAAGTGCCACCATAAGAATGACATCGAGAATTTTTATATTTTAATTTGGCGTACTTAACTATATTGGCTCTCCTTTTTTTGGCAAAGTCAAAAATGATTTTTTGTTATAGAAAATAAGGCGTGAACATTTTCCTATAGATTCTGACGGCTCGGAGAAATTTGTTAGTATTGGTTGTTCTTTTACTGTATGATCCGATTTTCGTTGTTGTTAAATAACCAATAACTGGCGATTTGAAACAAGGCTAATATAAAATGTGCATCAGCAAGAAAAAGAACAGGAGAAGAAAAACGCCTCTGTTCGAAATGCACAAATGAATACGACAGATCGCTTATGTAACGATCGCTTATCCTTGAAAAGCAATTAATGCGTTTTAGAAATTTTTTGTATTACATATTTCATATTAGCATAATGAGGCTAAATAAGGCATGTTACCTTCAACGAAGCGATGAGTACTCATATAAAAAGTTCAAATGTACTTTCGATCATGGGATTAGTTACATAAGACTATAGAAACTTGCTTACTGTGGTTATATTTGTCCAGTGAACTGATTCGACATACTCCTAGTTAAATACAACATATCAAAATTTAATGTTTTTGTTTTCTAGGAATGATGGTAATGAAGTTGGTGGTAGCGTTTACCAACGTATCAACGATCAACTTGAAACTGGTGTACAGTTAGCTTGGACAGCTGGTTCAAATCAAACGCGTTTTGCACTTGCATCAAAATATCAACTTGATTCGCAAACTTTAGTTAGCGCAAAAGTAAATAATATTTGTCAAGTTGGTCTTTCATTTCAACAACTTTTACGACCAGGTATAAAAGTTCATTTTTCTTGATGAACTTTTGTTTTTATTCGTATTTTTTTTATTGATTAGGTGTCAAATTGACTTTGTCGGCATTGTTCGAAGCAAAAAATTTGAACGCTGGTGGACACAAAGTTGGCTTCGGACTCGAACTTGATGCATAAACGGATGTTCCGTTTCTTAACTTTTCTTTTCCAACGAGACTAGTATTGTTTGTCCTTCTAAGTACCATTTTGTCCAAGTGATCGCACTGTTCTGAATAGGCTATATTTGCAGTTGTAAGGGAAAAAAATATTGTGCTCCTGTTCTTTCTTTTTTTTTATAGCGTACACTCTTTTGTCTCGTTTGTTTTCTAAAAAAAATAATAAAGACATCTTGAAAATGATTTCGATCAATACATTGATACTAGTAAATATTTTTCACAAGACACCCGAATCTTATAATTATATTCGTCTGTTCGTAAATGTTTGAATACGAAATAATTCTATATTTAGTTACTATTTCTGTACAATGAAAGTAAATAAGCTATACTTGTAATATCAACTGAAAGACATACTATGATGTGATAACAGATGTGGCGATTCATATTCGTAGAGTATGAGTAAGATTAATATATTCATCATTCAACTGGAAAATATTCTTATTTTTTACTGACTGTTTATGAAACAAGTATGCTCTTTGACTCTGCTACCGTTCTATTCTATGTCTAGCATAGGAGAAGAAAAAAAAAGATTTTTTTAACATACAATGACCTAAGCCTCCTTCTTTCATGTGAGTATATGTCGTATATTTATTTTGCTTTTATTATCTGTACTTCGAGAGAGAGAGAAAGAAGCAAATCGAGAGTGTCGTATAAATACCTAGCGTTAACACAGGAGTACTCAACAATCTCTGTCAACGTACTTTTATGACTCCTTTTACTTTCGCACTTTTCGCTTGATACAATGAACAAGCTGGGCTTCGATTGGAAAATGCTAATGCATGGATGTTTGTATGTACTTCTAAGCTGTTTTTCTATTAGAATAAATAGAGATATTTCTTCAAGGGTTTAGATATTCCAATGGAACTCAATGAAGACGATGGTCATTGGCGTGTAACAGTAGATACACCTGACGATGAAATTTATTCATTTCATCTTAATTTATGTTTTCATTTTTCTTCTGGTATCTATCATTATCAATTCAAAGTAGTAACAGAATCTTGGTTTGAACAAGAACTAGAACCAGCTTTACCTGAAAAAAAATATGATGAGGATAAAAGTATCGAGCATTTTTACTTATCCTGTCTTCGTTTATGAGAAACCTTTTCTCGACTTTTAGCATCAGAAGAGAATGAACGAATTCGAAAAGATAGCCTAGAAAAACATGATAGACTAGTTCAGTAGGTGAAAGATCGAAATCAAAAACGAAAAGAAGAAAGAACATTCATAGAAGTTTGGTGTACATTTGTTGATCCATATGCAACTGAAGTTTGTAACGATAAATATGGGACTTTGTGGGGTTGATATTTCGTAATGACAAACTGGATAGAGCTGGAGTAGCTTACAGCCACTCTCGGCAATGATGTTTATTGGCTTCTTCACATATCCAGAGTGTAACAACTTCATACATAACACACGTATATATATATCCAGGTCGATCAAAACGGACCACCGTAAACCGGCGTAACATTACCGTAAACGGTCGTTTTTGCATCGTATTCCGTCGTAAAACGGCCGTATTAAGGCGTTTTAACAGGGGCAGTATTACGGCCATACACGGACACCGTATATCAGCCGTAAAACCTCGTAAAGCCGGCGTAATATTATCGTATTCTATAGAACATACGGTCGTGTTACTGCCCCTGTTATACGGGGAAAATATACGGCGCGTAAAACGGGCCGTATTTGTATCGTATACCACCGTTTACTGATCGTTTTCTTCGACCAGGGTAGGAGAGAGATAGAAGAGAGACAGGATATATATATATTATAACAATGGAAAGAGAACAGAAGGAAGAGGAAGAAGAATCATCGAAGGGTGCCATCAATATCGGCACAGAGTTGATGCACGTGATTCCGATGATTCTTTTCGATGTGTTGGTGTACTAAATATTAAAAATGGTAAAGAAAACTTAGATGTGTTGATTTATTTACATTGATTGATATTTTAAGCGGTAAAAGTCGTTGATGAATATGAATGGAAATATGATAATCATGTTCCATTAGTTCTTAATGAAAACCTAATCATCTACGAACTTCATATTGGAGATGTTGAAGATAAATAGCGAATGTAACAGCTAAAGTTGATTATCTTGTTAAATTGGATGTTATAGCTGGTAAAAGAAACACTGCAACATTGATATCATTTTTTCCTTCTCATGCATTTTAGTGGAAATCATGCCTATAAACGAATTTCCGGGACATATTGGTTGGGGTTATACGCCAAGGTATCATTTTGCAATTCAAAGTACATATGGGACAACGGCTGATATGAAAGAAATACTTGATACATTTAATTGGAATAGAATTTGAGTTATTATTGATGAAGCCTATTATCATGACTATTGGTTTCTTCATTCACTAAAATATCCTGTTTGGAGTTGGGGACCACTAAGTTATAATTGCTAGTTATTGCATTAACTTTTATTAAAAATGAAAGGAATGGAATTATGAGAAATACGATAGAAAATATAAAATTTGGCCTGCAAGAAAATATATTACTGAATCTATTAAATATCTCATTAATGAATTTCATATTGATGGTACGTGATTTATTCACCTGAAGAAAAGCAATTAAAATGTTTCATTTCAAGGCATACGTTTTGATGCAGCTAATCAAATAGCAAATGATGAATTTCTTACGATTCTCGTACAAGAAACAAAGCAAGCTGTTCGCGAATGATATGCAAATCAATATTTTTTATTTCACTGAATAATCTTTTTAATACTATCTATTTACTGATTTTCAAACAGAATTTTATTGTGTCGGTGAACATCATTTGGTCTTATACTGATTTACATGGGTGCAGAACCCAGTGAATATAAAGACAAAACACCAGGCGTCGCAAAAATTGATTGATCATTAGTTGAAGATCGAGAAGATAATTCGTATGCGATTAATAAAGAGCAATTACAATTTTATAAAGATGCAATTCAATTACGAAAATCAAATGCAGCATTAACAAGTCCAAACTTTGAATTCATCTTTGAAGATGAAAATAATTTCATCTTAGCATGGCATCGACGGATTTCATCTACTCCTGATACACATTAATAAGAAAATCATGTTGTTATTGCTTGTAATTGGGCACCGGTATCATATGAGAAATATGAAATATTGAATATTCCACGCGATGGATATTGGTTAGGGATGTGTGGTGTGTGTTTACTGAACACTGATAGACACCGACAGTGACGGTCAGTGCACACTGANCTGACTTCATTGGCATCTCGTAATTAATTTTTACATAATACTGCAAGGCATGTGCTTTAAACAAAAGAAAGAACGATTATAAACTAGATACATGTTTGTTTTGTCGAAGATTTTCACTTATGATTATGACTTATTTATCTGATTCTTCGACGAAAATCTATTCATTTTCTTCACGTTCTAAAACTGTAAGCATTAATTTTCTTCAAAAAATGCATGCATCTAGTGTATGATCATTCTTTGTTTATTTAAAGCACATGTCTTGCAGTATTATGCAACAATTAATTACCAGATATCAGTGAACTCAGTGTGCCTGACGTACCAGTGGTGCCGATGGTATCAGTGCATCAGTGATCTGTGATACAGTGACGTCAGTGTCAGTGTGGCCAATATATCAGTGATCAGTGGGACTGAATATATCAGTGTGCACTGCGAGCCACTGTCGGTGACAAAAGTGACGGTTTTTTGGTGTTGTCACTGACACCGCACATCCCTAATATTGGTATGAATGACTCAATAATAATAAAGAATATGTAGTGGAAGACAATAAAGTAATTCTTGAAGATTTTAATGATTATACATCCAGATCGTTCATTTCTACGACTGGATCCAATCGGATCTGAAAACTGGTTACCTCGGATCTTATATGAAGATCCACGAGAATCGCCAGATTCGGGGTTTCGGACCCATAGGATCGGAATCCGATACATATCTAATCGTATCCTACTCTGGGATCCGATACGCCAAAAACGTCTGCTATAGTCACCCAGGTCGAAAAATCTGACACAAGATCTTATGAAACGCATACAAGATCAGATACAAGATCTTATCAGACCTCACAATATGATTGTTCGACCTGGGCAATCTCTACAAAGCTTTTCTGCACTAAGTAGAATTTTGATAATTTTTTAAAATTCTCCCGTCGGATTCGTCAATAATTCCGAAACCAAGAATCCAATTGAATTCCCTCGGTTAGTAGGATGTTATAGGATCGGATAGAATTCGTCGTCGGATTAGTCGACCTGGGCAGCTAGAGCTTTTATAAATCAAGTGAAAAGAACGATCAAAGAAATCTGTGTGTTAAATTAATTTGTTTTTTAGAATAATCGAAAGTATCTTGTTTTTTTTCGTTTCGTTTTTGTCTTGTAGGAATTTTAGAATCTTGTTAATTTTTCTATTATGAGTAAAGAATATAAACATTACAACTTTATCAAAACGTTGCGCTGCTATGGATTGGAGAAAAGAATGCATACTAATTGGATCTACATCGAGGCTTATAGGAAAATCTACATTGTGACTAATCACAAAAAATCAATTTTCTATATTTTGGGGGCGAAGTACTTTCAACTTGAAAGTTTCAAGTTCGAATCAAAAAATATTGGCAATAAATCGATCCTTTGATATTTGAATTATTATGCCATGTTCTATACAGATTTCATTCTGTTTCCTACATTCTAATCCAATATCTAGTGATCGAACAACTTTTATGTGAAAATGAAAATTTTCATTGCTTCTTTTTGTACTGATTTAATTGTATATAGTAAAAAATCATCATATTACTTCAAGATTTAGTCATACCAACAGAGTAATTATCAAATATAATCAAATCCAACTCTTTCTTCTGATACTTTACAATCTAGACCAAGAAGAATATATGATGAAATTACAAGAAATCCAAAGTAACTGAACGAAATGTTCTTTAAAAAATTAGAATGACTTTGGTTGATGTTCTTCTAAGGAAAAAGTGAAATATTTATTTCGAGATCTACGCATTAATCATCACCTAGCTACACCTTATAAAAATGAAATCAGAATGTAAACCTTAATTTATGCGAATCTTATAACAAAATAGATAATGCTCTATGTAAGCCATATCTCTGTATTGAACATGAAAATAAACTCATATAAAAGTGTATGCTATACAGAAGACAGCAGAAGTTGTCAAATATATTTAACAATTTGTAAAGGAAGACCATATTTAGTTGGTAAGATCTATCGTACTATATGCATGCAGCCTATATCAGTATTTTTAGAGAATTGAGATTTATGTCACTAAATAAACTCATTTTGCGCTTCAACAGATAGATTCACTCAAGTTACATGAATAGTGGGTGTGGGTGTGCCAGGAGAAAAGAAGACTCACATCCACACCCATTTTTCTCTATTTTCAACTTTAAACTGATTTGTTGATATCAGTAAGATGCTCCTATATGCTTATTTTTTTCTTTTTTCTTTTTGTTGGTTACGTAAATAATTTTGAACGAAATATTATTTTTGACAATGGGCTATAATCTAAAACAAAAGTTGTCATACTGAACCGCTTAGGATTTTGGCGAAGGTGTCGAATACTTAAACGTTTAAAATCTGGGTACCATTTTCGAAATCTATTTTTACATTCTGTCTAAAAAGGCTGAAGCTATTTTAAGTTCTAGACTTTTTCGCTACAATTTAAAAATGATTCTCCAAATGGTACCGAGAAAAATTTCAGTACAACAACTCCTTTTTTAAGAGAGTACTAAATATCTGACACTCAATAGCAAAACTTCATTTGAACATCTTCATCCGTTAAATCTAGAATCCCTTGGTGGCCAATCTTTTCTTCACTATGGCAATCTTGATATCTGAAATTTCATTTTGAGAAACTATTCTACATCCAATAGATTTTTAGCGTGTGACCGTTCGACGGTGCGCACCCCTGATTAGAAAAAGTGCGTAGAAGGCATAGTGCATTCCAAGGACGTTTAGGATTAATGATCGATGTCGCCGTTACTACTAATCTTAATTTTCATTTTCCATCGTCCACACCCCAAAAATCGAGTGCAGGGCTCGGCTCTGAATGTAAATATCGATTAGGCGATTTCGAAACAAATTTGAAAGAAAACAACTAAAATGAAATGAAAGAGATAGAAAAGAATAGATTGAGTTGAGTACAAATAGAAAAATTATCTTGGACGGCATAATATCAAAAGCGTCTTTTAACGTAAAAGAGAGTCATTCATTGGTACCGGAAATCGCGAAGTAGTGTAGAACTGTACAAGCCTTTCCATGTACCTTAGGTCACGGTTATCGTATTTTTATATCATATCTACGTGCAATGTCTTTACAGTCTAGTGTGATCAACTCTTTCCAAATCCGTTTCAGGGAGACGCGTGTTCCTTCCTGCCCACACACACCTGAAAACCAAACAGTCAATGATAGCAATAATCAAATCGAATTTATTAAGGAAATACTGGACAAAATAAAAATTCATAGCTTCTATTTCACATTGTCAATATTATCCATCGTTCATCGAATAGGAGGATGCGTTGAACGAAGATATTCGCCAATCATCACCTGCCTTTTTTTTAGATAGGATAGTGCCTTCGAGTAGTCACCGATATTGTTATACGCTTGACCTATGTTGTTGTACGGAGTAGTCAAATTGGGATGATTGTGGTGAGGCAGGGGTACTTAATGGATTTGAATCGTGTTCTCGAAAAATGCACGTACTGTCGAGTAATTACCCATTTCTTGATGCACAATACCGATATTGCCGTAGGCAGTAGCTAAATGGAGATGATTTGGAGGCAGAGATTGTTTTATAGATTTTGAGCGATTTTTCGTGAGCTTCAAGTGCTCTCAAATAGTCACCCATTTTGTAATACATGTCACCAATATTGTTGTAGGATTGAGCCAAATCAGGATGATTCGATCGGCGAAATGCTTGTCTGATTTTCTGGGCTTTTTCGTAAAATTCTAGTTCTTTACAGTGGTCACCCATGTAGCAATACAGTTGACCCATGTTGTCGTAACAGTAAGCCAAATTCGGATGATTCTGGGACAGAGATATTTTAGATATTTTAACTGATTTCTTGTACAGTTTAAGGGATTTCAAGTAATCTCCCAATTCGGTATACATTTGATCGATGTTGTTGTAGAAAACAGCTAAATCGGGATGATTTCGAGAAAGTAATATTCTGAAGATTTTGTCGGATCTTTCGTAGAGGGCAGCA
This sequence comes from Rotaria magnacalcarata, assembly GCA_900239745.1. Lineage (NCBI taxonomy): Eukaryota > Metazoa > Rotifera > Eurotatoria > Philodinida > Philodinidae > Rotaria > Rotaria magnacalcarata. The sequence goes on along the minus strand of OENM01001647.1, from coordinate 2,774 downwards.
GGTTCTTGGTATGCACCTTGATTGCATTTTATCACTCGAATGTGATAATATAGATGTGCTCTATGAAAGTCATTTGAAGCTTTCGTGAGCATTTCACTGTAAATACCTTCAGCTTGTTGAAAATGTCCCAATCTGAACAACAATTGACTCATTTGATACCATCCTGTACAAGCCGTCTGTTTTCTGATGCTTTCTATAAGAGTAGCAAGTTGTGGGCCATTTTCATCGGTAATGCTCAAGTCTACTTCCCATCGATGACTATCATCAGCTGCTTGTTTAATATCAATCACATGAAAGACGGTGTGCATGGTGAAAAGTATTTCTGCTTCTTCTCGAACTGCGCTGTATTGATCAATCAGGACACACATCGTAGCAGAAGGTGATAATTTACTTCGATCGACTGTGATCGAAAAAAGGGCGCCCACGATGTCTTCATTTTCATACACTGTAGTTCTAACGAATACCGTAGCTACATTTTTTTATTTACTTGTTGACAAAACGTTGTTGAAGGAGAGTAGTCCTCCTTTGGTTTCAAGCAGGCATTGAAAGTCCTTTTGCATGAGTCCCTGACCACGATAAACAGTAAACGCTTCCTCGTATACTCTTGATCGTTCTTGGCACAATGCTTCAAGCTTTCGATGTAGATTGCGAATTAAAAAAAAAAGTTCATTTTTATCATCTCTTGTATATCGAGTGAACGTAAAACCTTTTTGAGCGTAACATAAAGGAAACTATCCCGACTATAACACCAAATGGGAGATTTCTCTTGGTATTCACGCTGAAATTTCTCCAGTGCGGCTTCAGAAATGCCTTTATTACGGCAATAAACTAGCAGATTGTCTATAGCTTTCGTGTTATCTTCCTTAATTTCGAAAATTATTTCTTTGAATAGTATCGAATACATGTAGGAAGGGTCCAATTGATCGAGATTTTGTCGATCTAATGTTGCGGCTTCTATCGTTTGCGGTGGGATGTAACTCATCGGTATCGCATTTTGAACACATTCATATGCGAGCTGTTTTATTGATGTGCATATGGGCTAAATTGAATTGTGAATGCCTTTCACTTTCGGCCATACTTTTAAGCATTCGTGTGGTTGTTGGTTATTGCTATATAAACCAAATATGGTATAAAGTTTAGGTAGTTCGTGAATGAGAGCCACACTATTTTCACCACATGCTACAGAGATAATTAAAAACCCTTTTTCATCTTCAATACTTGTCAAATAGTCAACACATTGATGAGGATTCGAAAAGTATTCTAATGCATCGACTATGCCTCGAAGTTGCATCAGAGAATGTTGGAAATCATCACTGCTCTTTGCTTCAACGTTCGTGGTCTCGATCTACGCTGGGGAGAAGTCTGTCTATTGGTCAAACAACATCTTTCCGATATCATAGTCTTAGGCGAAGTAGGACGTGTTGACATCGCCCTAATAAGTGCTGCACTATCTAACCATAATGTATTTTATCAATGTGGTGAAAATGCACATGGTGGTGTGCTTGTCATGGTACGCAAAGATATTTCAGCCGTTAGAGTATCCTGTTCATTACCAAGCATATGTGCACTCGATCTTCAATTCGACCAGACAATTAGACTAATAGCTATGTATGCTCCAGAGAGTAAAATGTGGAATTGGTCAGACCTCACTCCACTAGTTACCAATTGTTGTATGATTCTGGGTGATTTTAATATTGATATTGAACAAGATGGTGAAAAAGCAGATAGACTTCTCGAATGGATGGATTCATGTTGCCTTGAACCGGTAGTTCCTGATTCCAATACATCACGTCGTTCGGATCGAACTATTGATTATGCTGTTACAATCGGTGTGGATTTAACAATTCAAGCTTATGAAGGTGAGACCACTAGTGATCATAAACCTCTTTTAGGTGTACTGGTTGGGGACAAAACATCCACAGATGAAGGATCCAGAACAATATGGCCTGTTTTTACTCTAATGTTATCTTACATATTTGATTACTGGGAAAAGGAATGGGACACNCTTATGATATAACTTATGAGAGGTTTATCTCTTTTCTTATATTACTCAAGACCAGATGTCAACAACATTTTTCGCTTAACCATGCTAGACCATCTATTCCGCCGAACCTGGTGAAAATACTTGCTCAGAGTCGCTCGTTATCGTTCAAAGCTAAGCGGAAGGGTGATATTGAACTACGAAAAGAAGCTCATCGTCTACGAAACTTTGCACGCTTCGAGTTAAAAAATTTCCAAAAGGAACAACTAGCCAAACAGTTAAAAGAAAGGCATCTTCCAGGTGAAGCATCTCGGTTATTTTGGAGTAAAACAAAAAGACATTTTCGTCAAGTATCGTCATCATTGAGAGGATTCTTGTCTCCAAGTGGTGAAATTATAAAAGACTCGCAAATTATGGCCAATATGCCAGCTGATCATTATGAAGGATTATTTGAAACACCCGTAGTGATGCGTCCACACCCGTATGTCGATGCTCCTCCAGTTCAATGGGAAAATGCAGAGGAACCGATACCGATGGTTACCTATCCAGAAATATTAAATCTTTTACGTTCAAGAAAGAAAAAACTGTCGCTTGATATTCATGGACTTTCACCATTTTTACTTGATAAAATACTTCAAAACTATTGGCATCTTCTGGTACAATTATACAACTACTCTTTTACTGAAGGATATATTTTAAAGAAATTTAAAGTTAGAATGATACTGCTAGCAAAGAAAAATGCGGTGTGCACTCCGGATCAAACTAGACCAATCTCGCTGCTCGACTCTTTTCT
>OENM01001646.1:0-29423 GCA_900239745.1 Rotaria magnacalcarata | reverse complement strand
TTTCGCGAATGAAACTGATCTATTCGAACGCAACAGCAAATACCCACTTTTGTAGAGAATCGAATGACGCATCGTTCAAAATAAAATTAGATCGAACGAATGAAAAATGGCGAAGATATTCCAGAAATACGGAGACCATCATTATTTATGGCCCACCCGTTATATTAATCGATACAACATGTGATATACTTCGGCATGCATGTTGTTTTTGGAGCAATGCAATATGTATGCTTGTTTTTAAACATCTATTCTTATTTTTATATTATCGTTGTAGTTAGCGAGAATTGCAAACACTCTGATATTTATAATAACAATTATGATACATTTTCATTAGTTTTAATATTAATTTTTGAAATGATATGTATAAATTTATTTGATAAAGAAAAAACCACATATTCGATTCGTCCAATAATATATACAATAATCTATGGTTTACTTGTGGCACGCTTTTGCGATGCTTTTAATTTATCTTGTCCATTAGATATATTTACTGCATATTTTCTTATTTGGCAAATAATGTTTATTATAACTGAATGGGAATCAGGAAAACTTCCGTTGATTTCATTGACTTTTTATCAAGCATGGTTGTGTATAATGCCAGCGTCTATGATATTTGTTATTCATGATTTTGTATTTCGCTATTTACCAATACAAGTGAACTTTCTTCTTTTGTGGTTAATAGCTTTTGCAGATGTGTAAGTAAAGAAAGAAAAATTTTTTTTCATTCGAAATAAGCTAGATGAAAATCTTTTTAACTAAATAAAAGTAACTATTTTTAGATCATAATAAATGGAATCCTAAATAATATATAGTAGGATAAATATTTATTAATCTCTTTCGAATGTTTCTTCAATTATGTTATGAAAAACTGATAACGAAATTATTTGAGAATTAATTTATATTGACAAGAATGATATATCATAATAGGATAGAAATATTTAACTTTTATTCATTATCAATAGTATACTGTACTCTAAAGTAGAGATGTATCAAATCTGAATATTCAAGATGATGACACACTGAAAAGAGGTACCTAAAAACTACACGGCTAGAGATATCTTATAAGGTTCGCGATTATCTCCGCAGATATTCACATTTGACCTTGACTGAAACTTTTGGGTGATCCTAAGACGAATTATAGTCATTTGTAGCTATTAGATTTAATTGGATATTTCCGAACGTAAATTCTGGCACCGAATCCAGAACAATTTGTGTCAAACAGGACACCTGAGTTCGAGTTTTTGTGCACGATTGCCTGTGAGACTTTTGTAAATGATGTTAGTGGTGTACATCAAGAAAATAAATATTTCAAACAAAAAATTCTTTGATTTCGCAAAGAAACGGAGGACATATTTGGTTCTGTTTTCGGCGGATCAATCCTAGAATAAGATGTTATATAGAATTTCAAATGTTCGTCATTTTTTATCCTAATATATTATCTTCAGGTAAAATCAACAAACACAAATAATCGAAAAAACATTATTTGTCAAGTTACGGAATATAACATGTCAATGATATTAGTATAATATATTTCTATTGTATTGCTTTGAAGTTTAAGAACAAGTTCTTTATGAAATCCGTTATGTAACAAGAGTTTATAGATGAACTGTAGGATCAACAAGACTACTTATTTTGTGAAAGTTTCAAGTTTCTTATGGTTTTCTCTTTCATTGTTCAAGTAGAATTCAAGATATAAAAAAGTTTATTTTGCAAAAGATTACTTTGAACAAATAATTTTAATGATGAATGGTAGAACAATAATAAAAATAAAATAAGCAGTATTTTATTTGATTAAATTCTTTATCTTTTCTTAAATATCTTTCTTGTTAAATAGAATCCGTTGTTTGCATCCAAAAAACTACATATACAGCACAAAGATAATGAATGAACTTTCGACCGATGGTAAACCATCTCTTATTGGCTTCTACTACAGTTGGAATTTTGATGATAATGAATCAGATCAATCAGATAGTCGCGCATGTTTAGGTCTTGGCGACTTTGCAATATTTAATTTCATGCTCTTATTGATATTACCGCCTTTATCATCCATGAGAACAAAAGTGTACATAACTATCGGTCATATTATTGCTGTTCAAATTGGTCAAGAACTAACGAATCAGGTTGAATGGATGCATAACCAATGGGTACAACCTGGGGTTCCTTTACCTGTAATTGTTGTTTCATTTTATGCTATCTTACTCAATACTTTCATAGAATATTAAACTACAAAGATTAGAACAATTCTCGTCTTGTTTTTTTGAACAACAAATTTATAGCATTAGCTTTCACTAAAAAATAAATCGTGCAAACTCATCGAACATATTGTCTTGGATCGAAATGGATATGGCATTTTGAACGTGTAATTTTATCGGTCGACAGTTTCAAGTGGTCATTTCGAAACTCATTTATATAGTTATCTTGCAAAGTAGTCTAAAATATTGCCCTTGACGATTTCAAGAATGACATTTGGCTAGATATCACTGTTGCTAATTATGCTGTAGGCAGCATGAACAACTCCAAATAAATCATAGATTAAACTTACAATATCATTCATTTGTACACATATCATAATCAACTTCTATCAAATTTTAGTTTTAGTTTTGTTGACTAGAATAAATATAATTATAAACCGCAGGAATAATGCAATAATAATAAAAACATAGCTGTCGTAGCAATTGTCAAAAATAGAAAATAAATAATTGTTTCCTTTTTTTTTATATAGTTAATATATTGAAGATAAATATAGTCAATTCTATTGTGTAAATAAATAATATGAAAGTTGGAATGCATGCATCATTTTGGTGATTTTATCGACAATATACTATTATAAAAGAAAGATAAGAGAAAATGTTTTGAAAAATGAACGAAGATAATTGAGCGTCGCTAACAACTCGATAAGGTGCTAGTTTAGTATGCAATCAATCTTTCTTTATCATTTTGAATAGATTTGATTCCTAGAAAGAATTTCTCTGTGAAAATAAATGTTCAACTTATAATAGTTTGAAAATAATTTCAATATGGTTTCGATCAAATTTGACTTGCAGTAAATCTTTTATTTGTTTGTAATGATAATTTCATTCAATGTTATAAAAATTTGATGAAGAAGAATGTTGATCTATGAGTAAGACTCGTCTAAACATTTAACATTAATTTTAATTATTTTAAAGAAATATTTACAATTTGTAGCAAAACTCTATTTAGATGATTGTTTAAAACAATTAAGAGTACCCACCTCTTTTTTCAGTAAGTAAGTTTTAAAATCAGTTTTTTGTTTATGTGCTCTGCAGATAGGTTGGACGTTGACCTATCGATTGCTGTTTGAATCAGCTCGATCGGACATGCCGTTAATTTTGTATTTCATTTTTACGAAAAACCTCTGTTGTTCAAAAATTGTCAAAATTTCAGTATCTGATGAAAAAATAAAAAGAAGATTTTCTTGCGTACTTTTACACTGGGCAACCGATCATTGCGAGTGCGAGGTTATATAAAAGGACAATTGAGCTGTGTGTCCGGATCCCCCTTGCGTCGATTGCATCTATTATATCTGGCTTATCAAAAATTTGATTTGACTATATGATAGTGTTTAAGTGACATATAAAAAGTCATTAGCCACCCTTCGATATGATCATCAGGTTCATCATAACAGACTATCCATAGAACCGTTAAAAAAAGAACTTTCAATCTTTCTCTGTAATGAGACACACTTCTCAAGTGGGAACATCACCAATTGATACCCACCGTTTGAGCTCATATTTTGATGATTTTTAGGGCTCTTTGTGCAGATAAAAATCCTAAAATAGTTTGTGTCATCAGGCCTTTCTTCTCGAGTTATAGTCATTGTACTGAATTGTGAAAAAGTAGTGGGTTTTCAAACGTATTATCTCGAAAAAGAAACATTCGTTTGCGCTGAAACTTTTAGGATATTATACTGGCCATGATACCTGTTACTGGAGAAATTTTCAGGCGGGAATTCCTTCTTTCAGGTTTTTTTTACAATACCCTCTGTTAGCCTGAAAATTCGGTAGAATGACTATAACTCGTGAAGAAAGGCCTGATGACATGACCAATTTTAGGGTTTTTATCTACCCTACGAGCCCAAATGGATGGTATCAGTTGGTGCGATCAGTTGTCAAATTTGTTTTACGTTTTTCTCAAAATCGGGTTTTTATACAAAGTATCCAATAGTGCCATTGACAATCCTTCTCTAACTTTGTTCGATCGAGCTGAAATTTTTATCATAGATACTTTGAAATATTATCCAGAGGTAGCTTTGGCCGTTTTAATTCCTGATGGTTTCATTCGTGTTTATATGGTTCGGAATGTTAAAAAACCAGTTGTGGCAAAAACCTTTACGTACTTTTTTATAAAAAAGAAAGTGAGATTTTTGAAAAAGCTCAAAACTACGTCTGAGATATAGTCGTAGCTATCCACAAAAATATTTTCAGTCCAATCGGACAAAGTTAGAAAGGGGTTGTCCTTGGCAAGATGAGAACCTATGGAAAATCAAGGCTTTTCATAAAAAACGATGAAAACCGCCTTAGAAAATTTTTTCCTCAAACACGTGTCTCATCATTTTAGGTCTTCTATCTGTAGTAAAAATTTTATTTCGATCAGTCTTACCATCTTCGAGATCTAGAAATGGTCAAAAAAAAGGGGGTACCCTTAAATTTTTCTTTTCTCTCTTCCTTTTCAAGGCAATATTTGAAGATTGTGATGGTGGTTATGTGTATATGTATATGCGTTTCCTACGTTAATTATGAACTGACTAAGTCAAAGAAAGAAAACAAAATCTATGATGCATCAAAATAAATACTTAAACAGTTTTTACCTTGAAAAAAGTTCGATGAGGTTTTTCGAAAACAAATAAAGTTTTTTTGTGATTAATAATTGAGGGTGTGGGTGTGGAGAAGTAAAGAACTATACAGCCTCACCCAAAAAAACCTTTATCTGTAGTCCGTATATTAATTAACTTGCACCAATACGATTTTTTCAAGTGCACACCATTTCATAATTGATCAAACATTTACACAGAGGCAAATTTCATCAACAGGAAACAAAAAATAAAAAAGCGCTGCATGAATTATTAGCAAGTCAGTATACTTTAACAAAAAATATATACGGCCTCAAAAATATAAATAATGAGGTGGTTAAAATCTTCGATGCAAATCGTGGAAATATTGAGGGTGTAGGTGTTGGGTGTTCATCTAACATAAATTCACACCTACGCCCACCCCACACTCTAATGTAATCAGTGTCTGTAAGATTAACATTTTGGTAAGAAGATCGATGGTCATAAATATGAGATACCATATTATTTTTTAAAGCTTCAGCAAAATATTTCATTCCTTTATCTTCAATATGGTTACCGAATAGATCCGGATTAATTAATGTCTAAAATCATTGTTTTATTCAATATGGATTGATTACCGAATCGATGTTAAATACTGTATTGTTTCTCAATACAGCAGCTACACGAAATGCTCCTTTGGGGCCAATTTCGTTATATCTAAGACTTAGCTTTCGAAGTGTCTGTAAAAGAAAAAAAAGTCAAAGTCGATCAAATAAAAATGTGTATATCGATTACTTTATTATTTTGTAATCCATTAGCTATAGGATACACTGGCTTATCGCCAATATCATTTCCGTCAAGTTGTAACGTAGTGAGACTATTATAAGGATGTCATGTTATATTTTGAAAAAATATTATCAATTCTAATATTCTCATACTTTATTATTTCGAATTTCTATTTCTGCTCCGATGGTTACACAAAGCCCACCAATATTTCGTCTCAGATCGAGCTCTACTAATGTCTATGAAAATAAGATAAAAACTGACGCGACCTATAAAACGCTAGTTGAAAATTACCGTCTTCTCTCGTAGCACGTTAGCCAGATGCTCTGCTCCGGTATCGCCGATCTGGTTTTCTCCTCTAAGGCTGAGTGGTCTTAACGCCTGTAAGATGAATGGAAAAAAGATTACTGGAAAAAAGCTTAATGAATTATGCTTACCGTATTATTTTGTAATGCATTAGCGAGATATTCTCCATTTTTCTCATCGACGTCGCCACGACTAAAATCGATTGTCGTGGATAACTGCATAGGAAAGAACAATCACATAGAAAATTTTTCTGATCAAAGAAGATGACTTTATTTTTCTTTATTGTAATCACTGTTTCTAGTACTGCTCCATTGGGTGTAAAATTTTGTTTTAATTTAAGATTTTTGAGTGTCTCGACAAATCGCAAATTTACATGAATTACTCATATAAACATACTTGCTGTATTATTTTCTAATAAACTATTAGTCGACGAAAAACGTCTCGTCCGCTAACTACATGGATTATTTTATTTTGCTCTTTATAAGGATATTAAAAAAAGATAATCTTATTATCACATATACTGCTCTTAGATCCTTCATTACTCATATTCAGCTTTTTTTAATTTCTTTAAACTATTTGTTTTAAATTGATTAAATACTAAAATCATTAAAAAGGCGACATTTGACACGTTTCTACCTTACTCAGAGATGAAGCAAGCAACTAAGAAGACATTATGAATATATTACATGTATATAATCTCTCTCTCTCTCTCTCTCTCTCTCTATATATATATATATATATATATATATGTGCATTGTACTATAATTTTATTCATTGAAATAAAATAAAATATTCATCGCAACACGAACAAAATTGTTTTCATTGACTAAGTTTTTAATGGTGTATATTCTCAGCTGTTCCGATCAATAAACACTTCAAAACTAACACGTTTATCATTAGATATGATTATTTGATTCATAGAAATATTCACAATATAAATAAAACAATATTTAAAAAAAAAACTAACTGTAAACGTTCATCTCGGCGAATAAATTTCTGTCTAAAATAATAATATCGAATAGTAGTTCTATGTACATATTAACATTAACGTAATATTTGTCATAGATTAAATTGATATTAACAACATTTTTCTAGAATAAGTATCTTGCTTTTTTTCAAACTTTTTATTCGTCTTTAAAATGCTTTTAAATTATATTAATAATTCCGTCTTTAATATGTCATATGCATATTCACTTCCTCCTTTTTTATGCAAGCAATTATTCATTTTTCTAGTTATTTTATATTCGATAAGCAATATATATATATATATATATATAGAATCTATTTTGTTTTTCATAAGACTAATCAAAACACTTTTTAACAATTATTTTACTTGTTTTTATAAAAATACATTTTTAAATAGAGATTATATTAATTATTCGATAAATAGATTAACTACTAAGTAAGAGAATAACATATATTTCGTTCCTATTTGATTAAAATGATTAGCTAAACTTAAAAATAATAATTTTGTTTTTGTTTTTAAAATATTCATCCAAAATTGTCACTGTTAAAATGACACTAGTTTATTCAAAATAAATTTATTTAATTTAATAATAATATATATTCAAGAAAATTACTTTTTATGTAGAAAGTTTTAATATTCAAAATGAAAAATTTCAATTTCAATTTTGTTAAAATAATATTTATTAAATCAATCAAAATTTAATATTCAACATTAAATATCTAATCTATTTGAAATTACTATTAGAGAACATTTTCATGAATAATTATTTATTGGATTTTATTTAAATATTACAATAGTCAATATAACGATGATATGTAGTTCTATATTATATCAAACAAATAAAATTATAAATGTATTTACACATAATATTATCAAAGTTGAATATTATTTTATTTGAAACATCTATTTTTGTATCTCTTTATTGAATATTTTTTTCTACTTATCTCATTTCTATTTCAACAGACATAAATTTCTATTTGAATGAAAATATCTAAACAATTGATTTGTTTTGATTCTGTTGAACTATTTATTAAAAGAATTTTAATATTTCCAAATCTTAAAAGAGTCAAATCTGAAACAATAAATTATGATAACCGAGTAAAATCTTTCACGATATATAAATAAATATTATTCATGGAAATTTTATCGATCTATTTGAACAACTTTAGACTATTTATTGAATTTTACTTTAATAAATCCATAAAAAAATTATTAATCAAAGTCAATAATAATAAAGATTAAAATCGAACTTTGTCAAAATGAATATTTTTTATAAATAAAACCAAGAAAAATAAACAACGATGTTCGAATGTAATGTCAACTATATAAAAGATTATCTTGAATTTGGTCGAAAAGAAAATATCGAAATTTAAAAATGTCGAAACTTAGGTGATACTTCCATACATTTTTTGCTTTGTGAAAATGAATCAGTCAGTAGACTTAATTAAAACACAACGCTTACTATTAAAAGAAGATTAACAGACAGTCTAAAACCTTTTTTGGAATGATTGTTGATCCATCTTTAAGCAATGTTCTATCTGCTTGATTAAAACTTCTTTTTTTACCACAATTAAAGACAAACTTTCAAGGAGTTCACATGCTGTAATGAGATAGTTGCTATATATATATATATATAGGCATGGATTTAATTGATCAGTAAAATAGATGCCATGATCAGTAAAATAGAAAATTATAAAATCAGTTGATTGAATGAATGACCAGTAAATATATTGAACTACCAGTAAACTGTTTGAATGATCAGTTATTAAATAAAATCATTCATTAATAAATTGTATGATTAACAAATAAAATATTTTAACAGTCAGCTATATCAAACGATAAGTAAAATAAACAGAAACAGCCCATGTCGCACAAACCGATCGAAAACCGTCGGTTAACCGCGGTTAACCGACGGTTTTCGATCGGTTTGTGCGACATGGGAGCCTATAGTGTGATTCACTTGTTCTTTGTTTTCTTTCTTTCTCTAGTTCGATAAACAGCTAACTAAAACGATATACATAAATTTTCTTATACTTTTTCTTTCAACTTCATCCTAGCAGCACATAGCAAAACAGATGGAAGTTACACAAAAAGTTGCTCAGTATATAAGTGATTCATCAGATGAAGAAGTTGATATTATTACTGTTATTCTATTTAATAAACTTATCATTTTCATATTATTTACTGGTAATCTAAGGACTGATCATTCAACCTTTGAACTGATAATTTACATGTTTTTTTACTGATCATTTCATCTATTCTACTGATCAAAAATTTTGTTGCCATATATATATATCATACAACGTCTTTATTTGACTTTGTAATGCTGTTGTTCTTGTATCTTTCAACTTCGATGCACCAGACGGTTATTCAAATTTATACCTTTTTTATTCGAATTAATGAAATATCAATCATCGTTGATGGTGGATATCGAATCAGAGGGGGCTCTGACTTATATTTTGTTTCTCGAATAATGAATGATGGAAGAGTCTTATTCGTATTCTTCTTTGTCCATATCTTCGTACTGAATGAACAATAGTGTGATAGATAGATCATAAATTTACAATTAGATAAGTCAATATTCGTCGTGAAATAATGATATCTTCATCACACACTTTTCCAAATAGTCTTCATTTAAAATTTCCTTTTTTTACAAGAAGGTTTAATTTCAATGTTTGTATTTTCGCTATTTTTGCTTTCGACATTTTTACTTTCGACCAAATTCAAGTTTACCCAAACGCGCGTTAAGAAGAGAATCGAATGTATTCAACATCGAATGGTTATTCAAGAAGTGCTAAAAGACGAAAATGTATTTATATAAAATTAACTTATTTTATTTATTTTTTAAATATTTAGTACGATTAATGTGTACCGATTTAACATGAAATATCGAAAAAAACTCTGATGCAAATATTCCCGATAAATATCAGTTGAGTTGACATAAAATATAAAGAATTTTAATTTATCTATTTCTATTAGATTGTCGGATATAAAAGATTCATGTCAGATTGAATATATTGGACACTTTATTCAATTTAATGTTCAACAATTAAAAAAATAGGTGATGGAAATTTTGGCATTGTTACTTTAACTCAACTTGAACATAGACCAGATGTGAGTTTTGCATGTAAAGTTAGTTTAAATCGAATTAATTTTATAGAAAAAACATAATAATAGTATTTCTTTAGACAATGGCACTTGAAAATCATGGAAATAATAGTTATTCATCAGAAAGTAGTTTAAAAGCAATGAGAACAGTTGGAAATGATCGTCATCCATATATAGTTCATTTTTATGCTGCTCGTATTGATTTAATTGAAGGACAATCAATTATTTGTATGGAAGTTCTTGATAGATTTTATCCAATTCTTCATTCATGTTTTAAACCAACTAATATTGTATTAGTTTATTTATACGAAGATTAGCAAAACATGTTTGTTCTGTTTTTATTTCTTTTTTATCTTATTGACAACGAATTCGTTTAGATTATTTTAGCACTTGACTATCTTAAATCAAAAAAAATTAATTCATCGAGATGTAAAGGCACAAAATATTTTAGTTGGACGCCACGCCAATCAATATTTTAATTATGTGACTTTGGAATATGTGGAACTTTGAAAGATTCACTTTCATCAGCTCATCGTGGATCATTAGCAGGGTTGCCATCTCTTCCGCTTTTTGCACTATTTTTCCGCTGTTCCGCTTTTTTCGTATAAAACGTGTTGCATATCAAACATACGTACAGAATAATATTTGATATTATTGAATCAATTATTATTGTTTACGAATACCGTGAGTCATGATTCTTTTATGTTTGAAACTTTGATGAAATAAAAAGAAATCCAATAAATATGAAAGAATGCCTAATATTCTCAGGAGCATTACAAATCTGAAACAATATACGCTTCCGTTTTTTTCCCGCTTTTTCTGTTTTTCTTTCCGCTATTTTCCGCTTTTTAGACTTCATCAGGTGGCAACCCTGTACGGAAGTCTCTATTTTCTTCCTTGAATAATGAGAATAGAAAAGCGAACTGTGTAATTATTTACTATTCATAATTATTACTCCAGAAAAGACAACTGAATTTTCCTATAAACAAAAAAAGTTGAAAAACTGTAACTTATGAATACATTGTTCTTGATTATATGATTAGTCTTGAAAATTCCTATTAGATAATTCTGAATTATCTTGTTATTGTTTGCAGTACTTTTTAATGTTTCTTTAATTCATTTTCGAATAGATGTTTGACATTTTTGTAAATATTTACTTATTGATATTCAAATTCTTTCATTTGTAACTGTTTACCAATTATCAACTACAGTAATAAACTCATCAGATTGATTTTTTTAAAGTTTATTCTGTTTTAAACAGTTCGATCAAAACAATTTCCAATCAGCTGCTTGTATAATATGATCCGGAGAAATTGCATATATTTATTTAGTATTATTGTATGGCCTGTTCTCAATTGTTGAGATTTAACAAATTTTATTGATATTGAAATGGTTGCTTTCCATACTTTAACTCGTAAAGATTTTTCTTAATCAAAAATAAACTTTGAATAATAATGAGTAGATTTTAAATCTATAAACGATAGTTCATCGTTTACAATCATACGAAATATACAACGTGCTGAAAGTTCGCAAGAACAAAAATGCTATAATGCCTTCTGTGAAGTCTGTAAGTTTTTTGATAAATGTCTGTCACCACAAACATGTCAGTACAATTCGCTTTTATTAATGCTCAAATTTGAGTTAGTTCCCGTTTGGAAACAAGAAATAGTAGTTGAATTTAGCAAACAGACGCCAGATGAAGACTATATGTGAGATATTTCTCTACTCGTTTGTAAAAACTAGTGCAGTAGCAAATTGATTAAGTTATTAAGCATCTTTAAAAATCCTTTTCTTTTAAATAGCAGACGATTAAAGTGAAGCGATCCGTTTATAGTTTTGACTTGAAACTATAAATAGATCTGTCATAAACCACAACCCAGAAAATTTTGATAATCTAACTTATTTTTTATTCGATATTTTCAAGATTTATTAAATAGACAAACGAAATATATTTTTCTTCTATTACGTCTAAAAAAGCGAATAAATATAATTTTTAGAAGTTGAACGACATTTATTTTGCTCATTAAAGTTTTATAAAAAAAAAGAACATCATCTGCAGCATGTTATCGAATACAGAAGATACTCAATTTTCCATTGTCTGCTTTTGGTACACAACAGTCAAAATTAATAGACTTTGATTGTCGAATATAATGCATTGCAAAAAAATCATTTTGAATCCAAAGAAATTTATTTAACGCAATAATAACTGATTTTTTTCTTTGATCAGCAATTTGACCATTTGATAAAATAACATCAAGGAGAATATGTTCAACATAAGCAAAAAGAATATTAATATGAACATAATCAATATCAACTGATTCTGAACCGGCCATTTTTGTGTGAATTTTTCCAACATGAGATATATATTCTAGAAATGCATCATTCCAAACTTTTTGTCTTAAAACTCTTTTAAAATATTTACAAAGAGCTGTTCGACGAAATACCATTTGTTCAGATTCTAATGTTAATTCAGATTCATTAACGGGTACCACACCTGTGAATCCAGAATGACGCATTACAAAATAACGTTTTGTTATGTCAAAATCGAGTACTCTTTGAAATATTTGATCAACTATTATTGGAATAAGTGGAACGGCAAGTCTACCCAAATCATTAAGCGCAGCAATATCATCTGTTGTAAACTTGATAAATTTTGATATATAGTCGAAACGATTTCGAAGATTATTTTCAATTAAGGTTTTATCGATGTGTTCAGTCATATTATGCGATGTTACCTTCAGATGACTGCTAAGTAAAAAATGAAATGAAGTAAAGCATTACAGATTCTGTCTAGTATTTAAATATAACGTGTTCTCGTTTCTGTCACGTCAAGCCATGTGAATGCAAATTAATCAGACAGAAAAATTTCAATGACAAGAAGATAAATGCCTAGAGAAAAAGAAAACGCTGAAGAAAAATGGATTTTTTCGAGATGAAAACCGATGATATTTATTTAGTTGATCATTATCAACTTGTCTCTTCGATTCTATTTCTAAAAATTTTCAGCACAACGACTTTTTAGTTAACAGCTCAAAATGCAACACTCCTACTGCTTCAGAAATTTCTACGTCCGTTCCCTTCTCTCTCTTTCCCGTGATCATCAGTCAGCCCGATATGTATCCAGATGACATATGATCAAACACTTTGCTCAACATTGTAATATTTTAATAAAAGATGCATTTTTTTCTGCACGCCTTCATCGTTTTTTTGATTTTATCAAAAAAATAGTTCGCTGACATAAAGTTGATCATATCTCATTTAATACACCGAATTGATATGATGCTTATTATTTATTCTGCTCTAAAACTACCGCTCAAATTAGTGTCATGAGCGAAACTAAAGTAGTCGTTGAAGCTAATTGTCTCATGAAATAAGGACAAAAAGAAACCTATTAAAATATGATTATTAGTTAAAACAAAAACCATTATTATCAGTTTTGTAACTGTAAAAAATTCAATTTGTGTGCGTCCTTTTTTAATGTGATAATTATCTATACTGATTCTGCACTAAATCGTAATTAATTTTAATCTGTTAATTGTTTATTAGTCAATTTTTAGCAAATATATATATAGACATTAAGCGCTTTTAACGAGATTAGAACGCTTAATCCAAATGGTCTTAGTTTGTTTCAAAATTATCTGTGTTCAGAAAACATGACATCGCCCCAACTAAGTTAAAATCCGGCAAATAAAATAAATTGAGATGGTCTAAATGATATTGGAAATCGATTAACAGTGCAAAATAAATGTTTTGTTCGATAATATTCCGAAAATAAAATGAACTCGGAACTTATCATTCATAACGATTGATTTAAACTTGAGTTTTCGATCTTCAGTAAATACCCCCTATTAATTTAGGATTCTTCTAATCAGTATGAACAAATTTTGTATGATAAAATCTAGTTTAACAGATTAAATATAAAATCGATTCTTTAGATGGCATAGGAAAAATACGAATTTTGCCAAATTTTTAACAGTTTTATTTACATTATACGTTGTCAATAGGAATAAATTGAACCGAAAGAAAATGTTAAAAAAACTAATGAATGTGGTGTTGAAGTCACAAGGTTGCTATTGTTGACAAGTGAAGAAAAAAATAGCCATTAATTTATGTCAAGGGTATGGTAAAGAAATTTTTGACAATCGGTCTGTGCCGATTAACCTTTCCTGGCTAATTCTTATTTTGTCACGAACGTAAGCAATAAGAATTATTCGTACATGACGTCCCTAATCCACTCTCCCCCGATGACTCCCCAGGGAGTCCCTGTCGTGAGTCCCCGGGTGCTTTTTACTTGAGGGACTCCCCGGAGATTTCTCCGGAGAGAATTGATTAGATTATTTTAGTAAAAAAAAACTTGAAAGATTTTTAAATTTTAAAAAATTAAGAAGAATTTATTAGTAATTAGATATTTCATCCATTTTCCCCAGACAACTCCCCAAGGGGTCACTGCAAAAGAACGAAATCCTTAGAGACTCCCTGGGGATTCTTCGAGGGAGAGTTTACTAGGGAATCGATTTGTTTCATAAGAACAGCAGAAATAATTATACGTCCCATGGAAAAAATTTCGTTACTTTTCAATGCTGCAGAACGCGTTAATGCTGACCGGTTTAATGCGTTCCGCAGCTGCTGAATCGGTTAAAAACGCCGCGATATAATATACTTTTCGTTTCCATCCTGAAATAGTGACTCCCAAACGCGTTTTGAGTAAATGGGAAAATTGGTCTTACGCCTGTGTGACCATAGGAAACGCTGCAAAAACATGTTAACCCTTTCACCTCGCCCCCATAAGGAAGATAACAAAGAAATTTTCCTATATATTTTTTATTGTTCTAACACAAGGATAACAAAAAGCTTTTCCTTAGAGCTTAAATGTTCATATCTGTCCAATAGCATGATGTTGCCATTTGACAACATCCGGCCGAAAAGTGACAAACATTCAAAAACAATAGTTTTCATTTCCACTAATCTAGATGCACTCCTCCGTGCTTTTTCGTTTATAGTTCGTAAAAGAAATAAGAATTACAATATCATGAAGAAAAATAAGACACATAGCAACACAAAAAAATCAAGAAATAAACAAGAAATTTCCAGAAAAATACTTAGTTAATGGTGATAGTCTTTAAAACAGTTTTTCTTTTCGTTCAAACATAAGCGCATTTTGCATTTTGTACAAGATATTCTTGAATATCCCAAGCATCGACCATTTCTACAGCGACCTTTTGTTGTCGACACCGGTCAATGGTCAAACTTGTCGATTCTAGTACTGGTTGGTTGGACTGAAACCGGTGCAGCTCTTACAACTGTTGTTGTATTGTTTTGATTGGATATATTCTGTAAAGATGGACGTCCACGTTGCACTGGTGGTGGTGATGGACTTGATTGAAGTAGGGTGTGGTTGTGGGTGTGACTGAAAAGAATACCCACCCTTATCCACAATTACACACACAGACGAACACCCACACCCAGTCGTTTTAATTCGACCTGCAACCAAATAGTTGTGAAGTAATTGTGAAAATAAATTCTATGATTCATTAAACGTGGTACGGTTTCACATAAGTCAAGCACAATATCGGTGCAAAAGCCGCATTGTGGACCCTCACCTTTACCAGTATATAGTATGAACTCATAACATATACCAGTTTTTTCACCGGCAAGTACAGACATTTTGTAGTCCCAACGATTAGGTTTATTAGGCATGTGCTATTTCATGCTGTTCTTACCTTTGAATGGTATTATTTGTTCGTCGACGCTTAATTTTTCTTTAGTTAATTTTCGAAAGTTTTCTCATATAATATTCATTAGCAAACGAACTTTATATGCATGATCAAAATTTGGATCGGTATTTTTTGGTTGAGTTGAATTGTCAACAGCATGTAAGTTTTTTTTGAATTTCTAAAAAACGATTTCGGCTCATTGCTGATGCTATAGAGTCAACACGAGTCGAACTCGTTCAGAAGATACGTTGTTCCGGAAATGAATAAACACCGGTCATCATTAGCACTCCGATGAATCGATTCATTTTCATTTCAGTAACACGGACTGGTTTATTTGGATCTTTCTGTACTGAATACAAGTTTGATTGATCCATTAGGAGTCTTATAGACTCTTGTCCAAACATAGCATAGAAATAGTCGATCGGCTGTAATTCGACATGCGTTGGTGGTGCTGGCAATGTACTAGCAAAAGCTGCTACTGGAGTCGCAAATTGCTTTTGCTTCCAATGCATTTTCTTGTTCTTGATTTTGAATCATCATTTTTGTGTTGTTCGATATCATCAGTTTCGTCTCTTTCGTCATCAGACGAAGAACTTTCGCTCATTGCCAATTCTCTTTCAAACGCTTCCGCCACTTCACTCATTTCATCTTCTGATTCAGAAGAATCAGTTTCTTTTTCGCTTAAACCATTTAGTAAAATAGTTTGCCTTTTAGAAACTGCTCTTTTAGACATTGCTTAACCGTAGCTGATTACGAGTGGTAATCGCTCCTTTTTCTGTGAGTACTGAATTTGCAAATTTATTATTATTGTTTACAATGACGTTAAATGAACAGTAGCTTTAACTGCAATAAAGTTTATAATACGATCAACGATGATCAGATATAGACTTTTCTTTATATATATATTGGTGTCATGGAAACAAAGACAACAGTGCAGAACGACAAAGAAAGAAATGTATTCTGCACCAATAATAATAGTCTATGATTGATTGCCCCAGTAAGTTATATATAATGTGAGCACAGGATATTTCGTTGAATTCTTCATATCTATTTTAGAATTATATAAAACACATACTCTATTTAGAGTATTATTCTTAGATGTTTCATTATTAATCAACATATACTACACTCTAAATAAAAAGCGTTTTCCCGGAAACCGAAATCCATTCGCAAACCCTTTCGGAAACTCACAAACGTATCCGGAAAGGTTTTCGGCTCTAAGCTGAGTTTTTGAAATCCCCTTACAGGTTTCCGAGTCCCCCGAAATGGTTCGCTTTTCGAGAATTCGGATAGGAAACCTTTAACAGTTTTCTCGGAAACCATCAAACAATTTTTGAAACCCAAAAGTTATCGTCGGAAACCGTTCTTGTTTTGAAAACCTTCTAGGAAACGTAAAACATGTCGTCAGCAACCTATCGGTTTTCGACAACGTTTTTTTCGGGAACCTTTTGGGTTTCTGTGGATCGGAAACGTGGAAAGCGTATGCCAGAATTGTAGCTTGGTTTCCGAACATATCTCGAAAACCCTTCGCGATTTCCAAAGTATTAGAAACCTATGAGTTTCTGAGAAAATGTCTCGGAAACCCATTAAGCATAGCGGAAAACCGAACTAGTATTAAAATTTCATCTTTCTCATTTTTACGTTGCCATTGTATAATTTACATCTTTAGGATTTAATCGACAGCTATAACAGAAATCGTCTTCAGTGTATGGGAAATTTTTTTCTAAAACTTTTAGAATTCTTGAGATGCAAAAAATTCTTCTTTTCCAAGAGAATCTTGTCTTATTTTTACATTCCTAGTTGTATACAGTTGTAAATATAATAAATGACGAATTTTGCTTGGAAACTTGGTGCACTGCACTAAATCGTCATTCCATTCAGGAAATTTCGTTTTTCTCCTTTTTCATTGAATTAAGTTTTGTTCATTATCCAAACATTACTATATTTCAAAATATTGCAGTAAAACACGGGAACTTCTTATGTTTAAAGGTTTTTTTTAACCAATTTACGTAAAAGCTTTATAGATAATCATATGCTTGAAATAATGAGGAAATATCTATTTTTAATAGACTGAAACAAGCATTATTATTTTAGAAGTAAAAAACATTCTTGAGATGTATCCACATGAACAGCGATGAGTCAGAGTATTATTCTATTTTCTTTGTGTTCTTGTTCTTTTTTCGTATGCTTCTTTTGTATTTCAAATAAAAATAAAGGCAAGCGCCTCTTTATTAAAAAGATATGGTATTATGCATATGCGGTCTAGTATTGTTTACTACAACTGTTATAAAATTAATTGTGATCTGAAGATAAAGGACTGCTAGTTGTCATATAGTTTGAAGTACTTAGTTTTATTAACTCAGAATATTCACATTGAGCTCCTAGGAAGAGTAAATTAACATCTATTTATGAAAAAAAATGGCATATTATTTTTAATCCTTTTCATATACAGTAAAACTTCTCTTACTGTACGCCACTCTATAGTGAAATCCCCTCACTCTGAACGCTACCCGGGTCCCACGAAGCGATTTTTGCTGGAAATGCACCTCTATATTATGAACACATCGCTATTCTGAACATGAACACTTTTTCGGGTCCCTCCAGCTAATATAGCCTCTCTAATGTGAACACACGTGCACTTTTTCTTCCTCTCTCTACCTATTTTTTTATCGTTTGTCGTTTATGCACTACAGTTAATCACGCATTGCGTATCAGAATAGACTAATCTGTGTGCTAACAAAAATGTCATCACGACACGATCCTCCTTTACAACAGAAAGTTGAATTAATTAAAGACAATAATGATGGTAATGGTTCGTCTCAACGTAAATTAGCTGAAAAATATAATATTTCCCTTGGTTCTGTATCAAATATATTAAAACATAAAGCAGAATATTTAAATGATTATGAAACAAATCAGAATCAAAATTAACTGATGTTTATATTTATTCGAAAGCAAAAAACAAGCAAAATCAGAAGACTTTTTTTAGCACCACTAAACCCAGTCTTTCATCTAAAACGTTTTCAACAATAAGCATTTAAATGAAAATAAATGGATAAGATAATAAATACTCCTACTTAACTTAAGATCAGTGTAGCGACAGACATTTAGGCGTTTTTTTTCATTTCGCAGCAAAATGCATGTCGCCTCTATATTATGAACACCTCTGTATAGTGAACGTTTTTCAAAGGTCCCAATGGTGTTCACATTAGAGAAGTTTTACCGTATGTTCTTATTTAACAGGATAATTTATTCAATTTCTCTAAAATGTCTCTATGTTTTCATTAACAAATCAAAAATACTTTTCTTTCACCTGCAAATTAATCAATAAGTTCCAATAATTTATGACAATCTCTTATTTTCTCTTGATACATTTTTATTTGCCAAAGAAAACTCATGTCTGGCACATGTACAAAACACAAATAATTTTTGAATTCGATTTGCGACCAAAAGGGCATGGGGTGGGTGCGAGTGTGAAGTATTGAATACCAACACCGATACCCACACCCACACCCTCAGCCACCCTCAAGAGTTAGAGGGAGATTCACTTCAACTTCAGAAAGCTGAGTCTCAGCTAAATTATTACTCCACAATC
Source organism: Rotaria magnacalcarata (assembly GCA_900239745.1). Taxonomy (NCBI): domain Eukaryota; kingdom Metazoa; phylum Rotifera; class Eurotatoria; order Philodinida; family Philodinidae; genus Rotaria; species Rotaria magnacalcarata. The sequence goes on along the minus strand of OENM01001646.1, from coordinate 10,161 downwards.
TCTCTTTCGGCCAGAGATATAGTCGCACAGTGGCTGTCGTATTCAGAGGCATCAACTTTAAACGTACTATCGAGTCACGCTGCTCTTTTATTAGCTAATTCCAATCTTTTTACTATTTTATCTGTCAACGTAGTGTGCAGTCTGTTAACGAGTCAAAACGATAGATTTCGTCAACGCGCAGAAACGATCCTTAGTCGAGAACGACGATTGAGTTCCGAACTTGGATGGGACATACTGTACGCTTTTGTAAGAAACTGGTTTTTTTTATCGGTCCCGCAATGCTTATGCTAGTGTCGCTCTACTATGGATGTTTGAGAGAATTACAATTAACGATACAGAACATCTTGTCTCAATAATTCAAGTTGAACTTGAGAAAACTCGTTACTCCTTATTCAAAGAATCATTTTGTAAAGACGTTTTAAACGATAGCGAAGACTACATAAAATTTCGATCGAGAGGCAACCACATGAAAGTGTCCATTACCTACTTGGTACACGAAATGACACTTTAGGTGATGCAGTATTTCACAAAGTACATTTTATCGATTTTAACCCAAAAAAGTGACCCCTACGAAATCGAGTTGTACGACCAACATTTATCAATACTGATATTTCGCATTGGAAGAAACACGTTCAATAACAATCCTAGCGATAGTTCCTTGCTGGAACAGCTTGCAAAGACCTTGAAATGCATCCTGCAGAAAACAGACTTTCAAAAGTTTAAAAAAGTTCAGCAGGCTGCCGGTAGTGCGATAGGACTTAATATAAGAAGATGCGGTCATCGTGATAACGACTTTGTACTAAGATTTTCGCCTCTTTACGACAAGCCAGAAAATATACATGAGGATAGAAGTCACTCGCATTTACCCGCAGAACATATAGCCATATTCCTCAAAGCAACAGCCTATACAGGTTTCTCTTCTGATAAATTATTTTTAGAGTGGCGTAGCGACACAAACCCCATCATTTCGGATGCTGCCTCGTGGAGTTTGACTTGACATCATTGTTTGAATAACAACTTAGAAAATCTCTCAGAAATCTTTGGCGAAGAAAATTATGAATTGTGTTATACTTTTCTACTCGCAAGTAGCGGCTACTTTTTCGTAACGTGTGGGCATTCTAATCGAATGGCCGTCATCTCTAAGTTCATTGTAAGACATCCTACACTCAGGGATGTGCCCATGGGGGGTACAGGGGGTCCAGACCCCCCCCCNCCCACTTTTTTCCTTTCGGCACATTCCTGCCTACACTGCTACCGAAGTTTATCACGGATATGTAATAATAATAATAATAATAATATCTCCCATAGGCATATCGCCCGTTGGGGCCGGCGCTAAAGGATCCACAAGCAGCCAGGTTCTATCGTTTTTTTCTCTTTTACAGCCGACGGTATCTGCACCCCATTCATCCAACGCTTCCCCCGTTAATGATTATGGGTTGGCGATCATCATAGGATCACGTGGTCGTGACAGCTATGTTGAAGTTATTGTTTTGACTCTGCATACTGACTAATGATATAATCGATACGCTATCGGATGAGTCATCCGGAACAATTAGCCGTTAGTAACTTGTTCAGGGTTATTCCATGGCTGGCGATACTGTGGTTTGAACACAGCACCCTGTGAATATGTATCGAATAGCATATCCACTCAACCATGGCGGCTCTCCTCCAGTAGCATGATCATATTCATGATTTCCGATTCCAACCATATATGGCACACGAGCTGCCTTTGGTTCTATTTGAGTCATAGATGCGTCCCATAAAGCTCCAATACCTCGAGCGTAACTCACATCACCAATATGAAGTAAACAAGTAACATTTGCTGATTTAATGCGTGATGTTACTCGCTCAATTGTTGACTTTGCACCAAGTTGAACTGGTGATAAACCCTTATCCCCACAAGCAATTAAATAGACTGATTCATTTTTATTAACTGGACGATTTGTAAATGAATAAATTTGTGACCAACCATGTTAATCAGTTCCAACACGGTAGAAATATGTTGTTCATGGGCGAAGATTTTCTAATAGAATAGTATGCATATATCCGGGATGAATAAACGGTTGTGGACCCCATATAGTAGCTTTTTCTTCGCACATATACGAAGCTGTATAAGTTGTTATTGTTCCATTTTGTTGAAAATTAAGTGACAATGGACTTAATCTATATTGGCATTGAGGAATAAATTCAGATGAATTTGTTAAATATGAAACACAGATTTGATCAATACGATTACCATAGGCTAAATGAGCATGTGTTGGTTCATTGTAATTTAATGGTTCAATAACAGGAGATTTGGTAATTAATGAATAATTACCAGAACAATTGTGATCACGAGAATAATAACGAGAGTCAAGTTGATGACGTAAATTTGCCATGTGCCATGATGTACTACGTTGATCTTTTTTAACGAATTTGTAATCGAAATAGTCACAAGCTAATCAAAAGAATAAACATTATAATTCTTCACATTATTTGTAATATCTTTTCTGATCAAGCATATTTACCGTTCCAAGGATCAATATTAACAAAATAAATACCAACAAAATCGTCAATACAAGAAGCTAATACTGGTGTCCAAGTAATGGCGACTTCATCGTTGCTAGAATAAACTGTCGCTGATACATTTATACTCATGACAGTTAAACTTTTCGAAGAAGAACGAATGCCTGTACTACGATTACAGGCATGTGGACTTGGCTCATCGCCTATGGCATGAAGTTTACCAAAAGGTCCACTTACATTTAAAGATATCTTTTTTTGCCTTTATCGAGAATATTCTGTGCTCAGAATAAAAATATAAAACGTCGTATTAAATATTATTTACAACGAACTTCTATCGAAATTTCCAGAAACCCAAGCCAATTTAAATAATTATTGCTTATATATAATTAGAAAAGCTGACAAGTAGAAATGAATTATAAAATTTTCAATAATCCTGCTAATAATCATACCATGTAAAAGAAAAATAATGTATTCTGTAAGAAAATCGAATACAGGAAAAAATAAATAAAATCTTCATATAGCAATATTGTATTCTAATGATATTTGATCTTTATAAATGAAGATCTTGTTGTCAACAGAAGTAATAATACAAAAATGGCAAAACATTAACAATTTAATTATCTAGGTTTTTTCTTTTGAGAAATATACTTCGTGAGATTCGAAGAATTTCAAGAGATCATTATGATTTTTTTTATATTTTGCTAAACGTTCATCAGTAATTAATATATATATATATATATATATATTTATTTATTTATTTATCTATTTATTTTCATGATCATAAGATATTGTTTGATTTTTAAGACGTTTCTTAGTTCCATGATTTGCTCTTAATATAGCAACAGGTGCATAAACATCCCATTTTTTTTATTGAAGTTATATGAAGATAATAATCAACATACTCTTCTAATACTTGAACTGTTTTATCGCCTAAAGAACTTCAATAATTAAATAAAAGCATACGAGAAAACAAACCTAGTTCAGCAGCTCGGATAATTTTATATTGTTTATCATGTTAAGTATTCTTGAGAATTTCATGAGCATGATTAGCGTGCGAATAAGATAAAATTATTTCATCAATGCTTGGTTTATGAACTTCTAAAAGAATATTTTCCTCTCTGTTGATAGGTGAATGATTAGGGTGACAGTGAGGGGTTGAGTTCAAGTAATACAAAGAAAGGTATCACACCCAAACACCGTCAAGAAAACAAGAAGCTGAACAGATTGAAGTCAAGATTATTGACGAATGAAGTCTCGTGTATTCTTGCTCGCCATAAAGGAGTGTCAGTTATTCATTTTATTTCGACTTCTGTTTTTTGTTTGTTTGAATTCGATCGAATAGTAAAGTTTGATGGGATCAATTGTTGCCGAAATTTATGGAATCGTCTCGCAATCTTTGTTAATTGCCATTGTTTGGAATAGAATGTCGATGGAGATATATAAAGAAAAAAAGTGAAAATTTGAGGAATAAAGGAGATGAAATAAGAAATTATCAGAAAGGAACGTAATGAACTTGTTTCGAGATTTTGACAACCAAGTGAAAATGATGCGATGAAAAGTGGCAAAGAGAAAAGAGAGAAGATTGAAGGAACAAGTGCGATGATTGGTTGAGTGATCATTTCTTTGTGTTCAATCAAAACATCATGAAAAACATTCAGCCGATCACGCTTTTCGAATATTTGTCGACCTTCTGAAAACATCAAATACATTTCATTTCTTTTCTTAAATTTCATTCCCTCGCGAGACACGATCTCTGTCGATAAATATCTTTTTTTTTACTTCTCAATGGTCCAACTGGTCTGTCTTATCTTTCAGAAGAGTCAAAAACATTCTTTTATCCATTCATTACTTGTTTCATAGTTGGTCGATTTGGTTGTTGTTTCAGAATGTGTTGCTTCTTTCACATTTTGTGTTTGTTGATCTAAAAGGAAAATCAACGAGTGAAACAAACCTACGACTAAGGAGATGAGCATATAACTGACATTTATTTACCATGCGAATACTCATTTTATTTTTGACGACAATAGCAATGATTCCCGCTGTTGAACAAAGATTGATTAATAAAGGAACAATAATATGAATGATTGAGACAATCTGATGAATGTAGATCCAAAGAGATTGTTTCGATATTGGAAATTCTACGACACATGTGGCAATTTCATCTGTCACAAATAATTTGACGAAAACCAATTCATAAGAACCAGAAATCAAAACAACAACGAATGTCAAAGCCATGAGACAACGAGCAATAAATGGTGTTTTAAACCATTGCATATTGAAAAAGATTGTTATTAAAACGCGTTCAAGCGCCACAAAAGATGCAAACCAAGTAGTGAGACGAGTGAAAAAAGTGAGAGAAAAGATCAGAAATTTACAAAGAATATGATTGATCATTGCAAATGATCGTGGAAAAGTGATTGTAAACGATAAATGAATAAGACGAGCAGTGAGAAATGTCAGACTTATCTGATTGATCAAACTGATCAAAAGTAAATATTGTGTAATACTGGTTCGGAGACATTCTCGTTGTTTGAAAGCGATAAAGGAGAAAATATTGTTCAGCAAACCAATGATAAAACTGAAAACAGAGACAATAAAAATCCATAGAATTGTTCGTTGTTTATAATTCGAGATCAAATCTATGTAAAAGAGCTGATCAAGTGTAAAACTGAATGAATTCGAATTGAATTGACAATATATCGACCAGAATAACATTCCGGACAAAGACAAAGAAAATCATTTTGATCACCTTTTAAACATCGACCTCCAGAACGACAAAATGAACATCGATCCAATTCGTTATCATAATTGAAACATTCCACTCGAGTGTGATTCTCATTACAAATACATAAATAGATGTCATTTCGAAAACAAACTAATTCCGAGTTATTGATGCAAACATAATGATATTGAATAGGAGATAAATCTGAAACAAAAAGCTGTTAGCGCAATCTCTGTGAGATTAAAAAGTGAAACACGATGAAACTCCTTTGCTGGAATCCGTCTACTACTGTGTTTGAGTCTTTGCAGCTTTACTGTCACTGTCTGTAATCATATATTGAGCCTTTCGATCATGGTCTGTGGAGCTTCTCTATCACGGTCTGTATTCTGTATTATGATGTATCGAGTCGCTAGAGACCATCACAGATCGTTACAGAGAAATTTAATAATGGGGGGGGGGGGGGGGGGNTCTACCCTATATACTTCAATACTCCTTTCAAATCGTGTTTCACAAAATGAAACGAAATGATTAAGATTGATGAGAAGAGAATTAATTTTACTTCGTTATGATAATTGTTGAATGTGTGAGCATTGATTATCTTGTGAGATAAATGTTTTTCCATCGATTGATACCGATTGAATATGTAAAGAAAGAAGATAAAGATTTGGAGAAATATGAAAAGAAGTGTAGAGTCGAGCTAAAACTATTGCGGGCATTTGATTTTGAGGATGTTGATATTGAAGTGATGATGGAAGAATTTCATAAACTTGCTGGTGAAGAAAAATAAGATCGAATGAAATGAAATCAATATCAAAATATTGTATAACAACACCTTGAAAATAAATTTGACTTTCAAGAATTAAATGAAAAGAAGATTTTTTCCATTGACATCGATCACCAAAGAAAAATTCCGTACATAAACAAAAGATTTTATGTGTTGATTCTGGAACACAAATTCCATTATTAAGACAACGATTGGATTGACAAATATCATGCTGAATTTCACATCGATCACCATATCGATCAAATGAACAAATACAAAAAGGAAAAGTATTTCCTTTAAGCAAAGAACGATAGTTTGGTTTACAAAGTGCTTTTGTTGAACAATATCCATTTGTACATTGTTGATCTTTGATTAAACAATTTTCTCCAGTAAAATTTGTTTGACAAAGACAAATAAACTTTTTTGGATCATTGATTAATTGATGGCATTGCTCATTTGGGTAATAACATGGATTTGATAAACATGGATTGGAAATATTGAATAATGATAAATCATTTAATCGAAGTATTTTATTTAAATGAAAAACAGGTAAATAATCAAAATGAATTGGATATTGCCATAGTCCAATAAAATTCAATTGTTCTTGTTGATTTCTCTGGTAAAGTTCAATTCGAACTGAATAAGGTTGAACTGTGAAAATATATGATCGATTTTGATATCGTTGAATCCGATGCTGATCAAAGAAAGATGAATGAGAATAAAGAAAAGAAAAAATATATTTTTTAATTATTGTTGATTGATTTGTTCGTTGAAAATGAAATTGATTTGTCATCAATGTTTGATTGTGAAAAAGAAACAAAAGAACAATTTTATAAATATTCGTTAATTTTTCTTCTTGTTTTTCAATCGAATGAGAAATATTTAAATGAAGTGAAATCAATAATCGATCATTGTGATATTCACAGTTATCACCAAAATATTGTGGGGGACAAAACAAACGTGCTGATTATTTGACATTTGAATGCCAACACCACGATTACATGTGAAATCAATCTCATATGCATCTCGATGTTTTATAGAATTTGAGATCGCTGGCGGTTGTAATTACGATCATCGAGTCACGAACGAATGCTGAGCTATTTTCATTGCTTGGAAATGAAGGCAGTTCAAGTAAGTATTGTTTTTGTTTGATGAAATTTTCTTTTTATTTACGATATGAAACAGTTCTGAATATCTTCATACTTGAATAGTCGCACGAATATTCGTCTTCACCAAATCAACAATCAGGCTCTCGATTACACCGACCACCTTTCACACATTTTCCATCAACACAGACAAAGTCAGACACTGTGGAACAAGTTGAACTCATTTGTTTGTAAGAACACCACTGTTCATCATCTACTTTGTTAGGACATCGATAGTTTTCGAAGCAATGCAACCAGAATGGAATACATTTATTTGTGGAAATGCATTTGAAATGAAATCCAAGCATTGATATTCGATCACAATGTTCGATTGTGTTTCGTTCATCAATCGCTCTAACACAATCGATTCGACCATCACCAAGACGATCAAAGTCAAGACAAATATGTTGAAGTGTTCTATGAAGAGAAAGACAAGGAAATAGATGTGTTCGATTACAACTAACAAAACCCATCACCAGCTCATTGTTAAAACTAATATTTCCTTTCACTCCTGCGATCCATTCAATTCTTTTCTTGAATATTTCGCCTTCATCTGAGCCATCCGCACAATCCCATTCATAATCGTTTAACCATTGATGATCAATACATTGTCCTGTTCGACATTGCCATTGATCTTCACCACATTTCCACCATTGTTCGCATTCAATACGATTTTCATCTACTTTTGAACGAAAATTCCAAAATGTATCACAATATGAACGAAAAGAGATTTTATTTTGATTGATTAAACGATCATCACCATTAATATTGATGGTTTTCCATGATTGATCAATGTATTGACGAAGTCGAAAACAATCGACTTTTTGCCTTTGATTACATTTCATTTCCTTCAATTCAAAATCCGAGTCCAACCACAATTCATCATAGTTATTTTCACAATGTTGAACATCATCCCCCAATGCAATAACACTCAAGCATGTCGCTTGATTGATCGAACAACGAAAACGATGATGTTGAACAGTAGAGCAACTTTGATTGATGCTTAATAGAACTTTTTCATCCATTCCATTCAAACAATCTGGAAATCCATCTCTGAGACGAGTGATTGATAGACATTGGTGAGATTCATTACAAATATTAGTTAATTCATCCAGACGAGAGCATCGATCAGTGATCATGTGTGGTATAATTTGAGAAAAAGAAGTATTCCTCTTTTGACTGCAAAATATTTCTTCGACTAAACGGTGTGCAGACCAAGAAGTATTGAATGAAATATTCTGTCGAATCGTAACCAGAGCATCTCGACATCGAATAGTTCCGTTTATTGAAATCAAATGAGGTTGAGCGTAATTCAATAGTTGATCACGGATGAAAAGTAACGATCCATAAGCACCGAGAATTCCACCAGCTGGATATCGAATATACTCTAGAGTACAGTTCTTCTGAAAATAGTTGACGCAGTCAACGCTCTCCAAACATGGACAGCCTTTATCCACACCTTGTGATAGTGCACATTTCAGCAAATATTCACATTGTTCAGATTCATTGCGGTTTATTGTTGGTGGTTCTGTGTATTCCTCACTAAGATCACACAGTCCATTGGGCATTGTCCACTGAATCATTTTGGCATTCATTTCACACATGAAATACTGCTCTCGTCGACTAACACACTCGTCATCGGATGATAGCTCCTTCTGAAATCCCCATCGATCTGAAATACATTGCCCATCTCCACATGACCATTGACGTAATTGGCAAAGACGATCATCACATTCAGCACTGGGTTTGTCGCCAATGCATTCTTTGTCATTCTTGAATTGTATTTCATCACTCCAATTCAAGCAATCGAATTCACCATCAAGAAAATATTCATCTGGAATACACATTCCATTCATGCATCGATATTCATTTCCTTCATCGCACCGATTCATTTCTAATAGATCACAATTCCATTCATCATATCCATATTCACATTGTTGAATTCCATCACAGATCTCTCGCCAGTCGATACACAACACGCCTGACTTACATCTTAATGTCTTGTAACAGACTATACTCCCGTAATTCTGCAATCCGTGTGAGTAAATAAGTTTCATGTTGAATTGGGATTGAATTGTTGCCTCGAATGTTGTTTCAAAAGGTAATTGATATTCACAATGTTTACCAAATGATTGCATATGAATACATTCACACAGATATCCATCAGTTTGGTCAAGATCATTGAGATATCGTGAATATCGTTCGACTTGTTCTAGACTCGATTTCCAACTGTGTAAAATAGTACTGATGTTCACTCGTGCATTTCGTAGAGAAGAGAACTGATGAGCTGTAGCATAATTCCTCTCACATGAATATCTGGAAGTATCTCGAAGTAAATTCATGGGTTTTGGAGGACGACGACAATAGAAGAGAGGTTCGATCTAAATACAATCATAGAACTCAATTGATTGACCATTTTGTGTATCGTAAACATAGATGTTCAACTGAACAAATGGGACAATAATTAGAAAAGTAGTGATTAGAAGAAAGAGCATTCTATCGTCAGAATAAATCAATGCAAAATGACACTGGTTTGATTGATCTTCTGGAAGGTGTGGAAAGAATAATGTATTCTATGTTTTTGTCTTGCATTGCAGAAAGAGGAATGCGTTCAACATCCGAGTCGATCAATGCACACGATTTTGTGACCAGTTAGCAATGTTAATCACGGAACCTCTATCAAATATCATGTTATTTACGGAAATATTTGAGTGATGACGAGAATCATGATTTCACGTTGAGCAATCATTCATTGTCATCGTTAACAATTGCTTTCTTTCTTCTCTTGAATAGAAAGAGATTGAGGGCGAGTATGTTCAACGGTAAGTCAAGCTAGTCATGATCCAGACGTCGAACTTATTTAAGGGTATCATTAGATGAGGGTTTGGATGGGTGTTGGTATTCACTGTCATGTCAGTCCAGGGTTGCCAACCGACCCCAAAGATTGGGGTACATTTTGCTGACGTAATACTCGAACACTCTAAGACATTCGAATGGATGTGTGGCAAATTGTACCCCATCCTTAG
>OENM01001645.1:18018-29439 GCA_900239745.1 Rotaria magnacalcarata | reverse complement strand
CAGCACAACTGACTAGAATGATATCACATGTGACCTAGCGAATCGAGAAAAGAAATATCGAACCGGGTGCTAACTTTACCTACGTAAGTAAACAGTTCCTCCCAAGAAACATTTCGGTGACTATCACTGAAAAAGTATTCTTTCAAATATTTTATTTTCAAATGAAACATATTTAATTGACATATTTTAAAATATCAATTAGTGCCTAGATAAATAATATAAGATTTAGAAAAAAAAGAACTAATAATATGTAAATATCAGAGTAAAATATTGACATTATTAGATTTAATATAGCTCAATCTGGAAAAATTTCTTAAGCGTGTGGGTGCGGATTTCAGCTTGTGCTGCATTCACTGTAAATCTATTCTTACATCAATTTCCACACCTACAGCTACACCCTGAAGATGTATTAACATTATTAGAAAATCGCTCAGCCTATACATTATTTGTTCATGAACTTTATCGAGTTAGTCCAACCAAACTTTAGAATAATAAATAAATTCTTTTTTTTAAGATTCAATCATTCATGAAACAACGTCTTATAATGAATATCATGTTAACTGAGATAAGTTCATCAATCAGCGTGTTTAATAAAACAAATTTTTATCTCTGAGGCAAAGCTATAGATTATGCCGATTGATATCACTGCTGTTACTTCTCATTTCTCTTTCATCGTTACAGCAAAAGGAAACAGAGAACTTATTTCGTGTTAATTATTTCAGTAGTTATCTTTAGAGCCGATCTTTTAGACTTGTAATATAAAAGCTGAAAAATGTTTTACTTGTCGAAGAACAAATATCATCACCGCTTCATGAAGTAAGAGGGAGATAACTTGGAGAATCGGTGCAAATCTTCAAAAATATAAACAATCTAGACAAACAAAATTGGGATTTTGATTATGATGGGGATCTCAAAAATTTCTAGAGTGCGAAATAATTTCTTGCAGAAAAAAAGATTCATTGAAATGATGTAATTTAAATCACTACTGTCATGTTGTCACCATGATAATAGAGACTAAAATTAGTCTAATACTTCTGGTTGCTCTATGTTCTTATCTTAAAAACACCAGAAAGCTTAACAACAACTATGATGAAAAACTATTTACTTGTTGAAGTTCTTGAATGTGAAATAAGCCACTGTATTGATATACGCCTCAATATCTATAAAAATGATGTGGACATATTCCCATCATTACTGTTCATATATATATGTTGGGGGCAGAATTGGGATCCGGGCAAAATTGGAATATTGGATTATTTGACCAATCAAAATTACAGAAGAAATTAGAATTCCAATTTTGCCTAGGCAAATTCCGAATTTGCCCGGATTCCAATTTTGCCTACAACATATATATATATATATATGTTGTGGTCAAATTCAAATCCAGTCAAATTTAAAATTTGCCCAGGCAGAATTCAAATTCTAATTTTGTCCAACAAAATCCCAGTCAAAATTCTAATTTTGATTTTGACTAAAAAAATTAGAATTTCGAGGGTGTAGGTGCGGGTGCGGGTATGGGTGTGAGTGTTGATGGAGAGATTCACACTCGCACCTACACCCTCGAAATTAGAATTTTTTTTAGTGAAAATCGACAGTAGAAATTTTTTATTGAAAATCGAAATTACAACTTTGACTGGGACTTTGTTGGACAAAATTCTAATTTGAATTTTGCCTAGGCAAACTTAAAATTTGACTGGATTTGAATATTGACCACAACATATATATATATATTGCTCATAAATCTAATTAGAGAGAACTTTCTTCTACCATTCCAAATATAAATAAATCTTCAATACTATTTTATTCACGCTACTGATAGAATAATTACATTTGAATGTAAAGTCTGGATGTCAATAGATTAAATTTTTCTTTGAGTCTGAAGTATTTGAAATCTGACGGTCACGTAGAATGTATATCTAGATGATTCATCTTTGTTTGTAGCTAACGATCTCAGATGTACATATAAGAAGTATCATATGATTTCTCTTCTTTTTCTAATTGTGAAATACGATGAAACTAGTTCGATGTTCAAGTCTAGATGAAACAATATAAACGGATGTTAATAAAAGAAAAAACATGACTGTCCATATCTATGTTACCCTCATTTGGTAAAGAGAGTTTCAAACTAAATGGCTAATATTAACCATATAACTTTTGGAACAAAACAAATTCAAATAACACCTAACTATATCCTATTGCATGATTAGAATGATGTGACCTTGATCATCTTAGCGGTAATACCGAAGAAAAATTGATGAAGATGGCATATTGTCTTCACTTATATTTCTTATCTCAAGTGAAATATGATAGACAAAAGTAACTTTTGAAAAAAGATTTAATTAAATATATTTCTTTATTTTATCATTCTCATAAGTTGGCAGATTTTACTTGTCATATTAAATCGATAATCTTCACTTTCATACTAAACTACAAGTAATTATAATTAGCTATTCATTCTGCCTACGTATTCTCTCGTTTCAATTGATTTCACTAATAACTTGCCGTTATTTTAATAATAATATAAAAACTAACTACATAGAACCGACAGTATTAATGCGAGAAACATTTTTTGAATGTATAAACTTTTATAATCATTTTATCAAAATATGCACAACAATTAGTCTTGTTGTTTGTTTTATATATTACACCGATGATAGTTTTTTAAATTGTTGAACTCTGCGTTGACCTTGTGAATGCTATATCTAATTACTTTAATTTTTAAAAATAACTTATTTTGACTTGAGAGAAAAAAAAGAAACTGACATCATTTTGGTAATTTCTATTTCTTGCACTTCCTGTAGTTTTTTCTGTCTCGCATTCTCTCCATGTCTTCATTTGTCTCTGCTTTCTCAACAATGACAGATTTGTCTCTCATTTTTTTCTCTGCTAGCAAAATAGATTATCTTAAAAATTATTTCGATCATCCTTATTCTAAGAGAGTACATTCTCAAATATAAGACCATTTGAAAAAAGGTTCCCCCATCAACGCATAACTATAACGTTCATATTATAAAACAAATATATTTTCATCATGTTTGGTATTGGAAAACAAACTTACAATTCATCTATGACAAGCATTTATCTATTTTTATTTATTCTTCTTGTCAATCAATTGCTGATCGTGAATTCATTTCGACTTATGCATCACGATTCAAATGAGGTTTGTAATTTCCTAATGTTTTAAAACACTGGTTATATCGAGAGAACAAATTACTACGTCATCATAATTCACAAAAATATAATGCTCAGCCAAGATTCGAAAAATACAAGGATAAAAACAAGTTATTTTAACTTGTTGCATGAGAATTTGATATAAGCGGTGCCCATTTTTCCTGTCATAACGAATAATCTTCAATTATTGAGGATGTACCATCCGGATATACCTCCGCCCATTTTCTCAAAGCCTGCTTTCATGTTGACAATTGACGAGTTGTAGTGAACTATTTGTTAGATCAATATATTCGCGAGGTGTTGACTGGCATAAATTCGATTCATAGAATTTGAATATACTTCTCTGTCTGAAACATTAGATAAGTAATATATAGGAGCAGTTTTTTTCTCTATAATTTTACACGTATTATGTGATTATTTTTTGTCTTGAATCTATGTATATAGAACGAACAGGACGAGGCAAGACGAGCAACTTTCGGACAATCAGAATTTGGAAACGCTGCATTTTCAGGTAAGAAAAACAAATATCTACTTATTATTTACATTCGATTTATCTTTCATTTTGTCTTCAAGACAAATCTTTATTGCATGGTAATAATTTACAATCACTAATAAAGCCAAAATTTGAACGTAAGTTTTACACTTTCTAATAATTTGTCTATATTTGTAAAATAGGTCGATTCTGTTGTATGAGTCCATTACTCAGTGGTCGGAAACGATCAATACGAGATTTAACAAAAAAACAAATCGAAGGACAACAAGCATAATATTTATTGACTGATTCAGAATAATTCAAATATGTGTGCTCATTATCATATATGTTTACAAAAATAAAATAATGAAAATTGAAAATATTGATTGTCTTCGTTTTAAAATTTTCTATAAATGAACCAAACACAAGGAGTTTTATTGAATCTGCATGTACGAGTGACATTCACATTGCAGGGGCGGCGGAACGATCTTAGTCTTGGGTAGGTTCAACTTTTCCGTTCAAATCAGTCAGCCCAGTGAAAAATTATCAAATTATGGGAGATTTCAGTAGATTATAATCGGAGTTTTCTGCACCAAAATCCAAATTATAATCCATTGAAATCTTCTAAGTCAACGATAACTTGATTTGTAATCAAACAATAATCTTAAAAATTCAGTAAAATTTATATTAAAATCATGTATGTTTGATTAAAGTCATATAATCTGAATTTAATACGATCTTAATCAAAATCTTACCGAATTTTTAAGATTATTGTTTGATTAAAAATCAAATTATCGTTGACTTGGAAGATTTCAAGGGATTATAACTTGGATTTTGTTGCAGAAAAATCTGATTACAATCCACTGAAATCTTCTATAATTCGATATTTTTTCACTGGGAGGAAGCCAATGAAAGGTGACTTTCGTATTTTGTTTGCAACAGTGAACGCAGTAGGTTTTTCTTAGACTTCCATGCGGTATAAGTGTGATTACTATCTGCTGCTATATTCTCGCGAGACAAAAACGATCCAAATGAATATCAGAGAAAAAGTGTTTTATAAAACTTTTTTTAAATTCTTCAAAGATTAAAATTATGCAGCACCAAAAAATGTTTTTCGATTTTGATTCTTGGAAATAAAATCACAAAAGATGCTGTTCCTTCGATACCAGTTCAGACTGGGGAAAATATGAACTGACCTTGCAACAACGAGAAATCTGTCACTATCGATAGAAAATAAAAACAAAATTCTGGTAAAAAAAACTTACATTTAAGTGAGCTTGCCCAAGCCTTTGTCTGCCTTACTTTGAGCCTACCCAAGCCTACCCTAGATTTGGTTAGGGCAGGCTTGTGCCTACCCAGGCCTGATGGCTCCGCCGTCACTGTCACATTGTTTTTAAATTAAAATATAAGCACTTGTTGAACCTAGCAAAACAAATGCTACGTACTGATATGACAGAATAATCTTCAATAAGATTTTTTAATTCATCTCGTACTTGCTCTGATATAGTAAAAATTCTGTTTAATGAAAGACTAGTTGATACATGAAAATGTATCACTTTATGATGTTCTTCGTTATTAAAAAAATCTAAATAAATAAAATTTATAAGAGAAGCAAAACAATAATTCACTTTAATTTTCTTTTAGATGTGGGATACTACCAAAACATTTGAATTTTCAATTGACCATAATAATAAATTCGAAAAAAATGATCATTAAAACAAAAAAAAATCAATTTCTTTTTTGTTTAATCGGACTTTACATTAGTATTCATATGATTGATTCTAATCATTTTATGGTTCAACGCCGGAGTCATCTCGTTGAAATTTATCTAGAATACATGTATCGGGACAATAAAACCAACAAATCTATCACTGTTGATTGAAAAATGATGGTCTGAATCGAGATCATTTTCAAGAATATTAATGATTGAAATACAAAATAAATCTTTGCTACACTATATTTTGTTCAATTTCACTAAATCAATCATACGTAAAGTATCATGATTTGTAATTGCTAGAATCCGAACATGTACACCTTCTCGTTACGGATGGTGTTATACACTTGAAAGAGGCTTATAGGCTAGTGTCAACGCCTTAGCGATGCTTCACCATCTCTTGTGAGATTAACAACTAGAGCTACATCGTGTTTCACACTTTTGGGGTCCTACAAGACTTGCGTAACAATACCTTGAAACGATAACGGAAATGAATTTTGACCGTCGCTATTCTTTTGAAAAAGCTTGCTAGCGCAGCCCCTTCGGGGCTAAACTGTGGAACCCACATATACCCCTTAGGCTTACTAAAATAATTCAAAATAGTTCATCTGAAAAATCTACCTTGACTTCCAAAACCTATAATTACAGTAAAACCTCTATTAGTGAACATCCCTCGTAAGTGATCAGCCTGTTATACTGAACGTCTTCCGGTCCCACCGAGCGATTTTTGCTGGTTTTGACCCCCTCCGATGTGATCACCCCGTTAAACTGAACGATTTTCGATAGTCCCAACGGTGTTCACAATAGAGAGGTTTTACTGTAGGGCATTGCCTATTTGTTCATGTCTGTAATGGAATCCTAATCCACTCTCCCCCGACGACTTCCAGAGGAGTCCCCGTAAAAGAGCGAAATCCATAGGGACTCCCAGGGGATTCTTTGAGGGAGAGTTGACTAGGGATATTAATTGTTAGCTAGTATATTTTAAAATGGCTGACTAGTTTCTATGGTCTTTAATGGGCAAGCATTGCTTTTTTTTATGTAGTCTGTAATCAGAAAGGAAAGAAATAGTTGCATAATTAGTCAAGCTCCTAATTAGCACAATTTTAAACTCATTAATGTCTCTAATGGGGGGCCGCAAAAATCTCGCTTTTAAACTTACACTCACCATTGTCTTCGAAAATATATGTGAGTTCCACAAAAGCGACTACAAATTAGATGCAATGCTTGCTGCGATTAGAGATCTGCGTGACGATTTCGTCGTGACCAAAGAAAAAGGAACTTCTTCGATAACAGTTCCGCGGTGAATATGAAAAAATAATTCTGTTTGATGTTTTCTACTCAGAATTTTGAAGAGCTTAAAATTCTGAGTAAAAAACATCAAACAGAATTATTTTTTCACATCCACCGTGTAAACTATTATCGAAGAATTTCCTTTTTTTTGGTCACGACGAAATGGTCACGCAGATCTCTACTTTCCACCTCTGGGTATACTTATAGCTTCAATGAATATCCACGGAGGAGAGTATGGACCTGAATTTATTTTAGCCCGAACTCCACACCCATACCCATATTTTAACAAGCACATTTATACAGATCAAATAGGTATGAAATTAAAAGAAAATAATATTGTAAGAACGATTTCATCTTTTTTTTATTTTCAATTAAGAAGCGAAAGTCTATGAGAAAGACAATACATAATAGAACGGTTGACGCTAAAAAGGGAATCACCGAGTTTGCTTAATCGCGAATAGAAATAATAACTCTCATATTGGTTCTAAATTAAAAGCACATAAATTACCATCAATAATAAATTATATTCATTGAACTTACTGACAACATTGGTTCTTTTCTGCAATAATTTGAAAGAATTTTCATCTTGACTTGTTTGTTTTGAAATCTGATTTTCTTCTTGTACTTTTGCAAAATTGACAAATATATCGTCAAGTGTTACTTGTGTAACGGTATAATCTTCGATAATACTTTTTAATTCATCTCGTGCTTTTTCTAATATACCAAAAATTCGATATAATGAAACATTTGTTGATACACGAAAATGCATCATTTTATTATGTTCTTCCTTGATAATAGCTTCTGGTATTTGTTGTTGAATATAGTCAATAACAGTTTTTCTATTAGTATCGATATTTGTTCGAATAAGTATTGTATAACCGTCACCAAATCTTAATATAAATAAACTTTATAAAAGACAAAAAAANACACAAGAATTCGCCTTGCTTTTCTTTTAAATGCTGGACACTACCAAGACATTTGAATTCGCCATTGACCATAATAACGAGTCCTACAAGAAGATATTTTAGTAGGAAAATAAAAGCTAATTTGTTTTGTTTTTGCAATTATTTCTTACGATTGCATAATGTTTCGCATTCTTCCATTGAATGTGACGTTATGACTACTGATTTTCGATCGTTACGTGTCAGTTTTAGTATACAATTCCATAGGAAACGTTTCGCGCGTACATCCATTCCTGTTGTTGGCTCCTAAATATTGCCGAACTTTTTATTTATTCTAGCTTCAATTTATTTGAAGCGCAAGTTTAGCAAGACCTAATTATCATGCGTAGTATTTTCAATTCAACTTACATCCATAAATATAATAGATGGATTTCCAATAAGTGAAATAGCTGTCGATAGCTTTCGTTTATTTCCACCTGAATACTGATGAACTGGTCGATCAGCCCAGAGCGTTAGACCGAGCTGTTTTAATAAGCAATCAGTAATCTAAAAAATAGGATGAAAAGTACTTTTAGGATAAGAAAATTTTAAATATACAAATGGAATATTTTTTTGTTTGATTCCACGTAATCGAGCATAGAAATAAAGATGTTCTCGTGCTGTTAATAATGAATCCAGTGCATCAAATTGTGGACAATAACTGGAATCGAAAATTGCAAGAAAATAAAATTTCAAGCGAATCTTTGTTACCCTATATTTTGTCGAACAGCGTCTAGTTGTTTAATTACACTATGATTATTAACATATGCATTTCCATCTGTCATGGAAATTTCTCCTGTCAGCATTTTAAATGTGGTTGATTTTCCTGAACCATTAATACCCAGTAAACCAAAGCATTCACCTTGTTTAACACCAACACATGTTTTTTTAACAGCTGTAAAATTATTTCCCAATGCTCCTCCGTAAACCTATTGCAAAAACAAAAACAAGAATTTTGGAAATTTTCATTCGACTTTCGTAGTATTCTTTACTTTGACTAAATCAACCATTCGTAAAACATCATGACTTGTATTATCAGGATCCAAATAAATTCTTTTTCGTTCAGCAGCGACATCATCATCTTCATTCGTAGATTTGAGATTTTTCGGCGTACGCATACAACCACTATTACCGAAAAATAGATATAAAATCAGATGTATTTGTGAAACATCGTTACAAAAAGTACAGGTACACCGTGTTTCTTACCGATCAGGTATAAAAAATCGATATTGAGCAAGAATAGCAAGTGCGAAAAAGATGATGCCTTGAAAAAATAATGAGATTAAATTGCGACCAACAATATCGTTTTGAAGTGGTGATATGGGAACATAGCCAGCAACTAAAAACGTATGAACCAGCAAATAATTTCTCTTAGCAGAATTCTAATGCACGAACCGTATTTTAGACTAAATGTATTGATTGCATATGTTTGACTCATATCAAATAAACCTCGACCAAGACAATAGTGTGGGAAAATAAGGAATAGCTTCTTTAGAATGCTATTGATGTGTGTGAGATCGACTTGACCGTCGAAAGTTTCCAGTATAAATGTTGATATCGTTGTTATTAAACCAATAAAAATATTCACACACGAAATCAATACAAAGCCAGTTGATGGTGTTGTAAAAAAATAATTTATTAAATACATCAAAGGTATTATTGAAAAACCATACAGAAATAATAATAATAGAAGACAAAGAAAATTTGTTTTATAGATATATGCTTCAATCTTAAAGATAAGAAATATAACCATACAACACGCGATTGATACACAATAATTTGCTAAATCCCACAGAAGATTTCCACACCAATAAGTTATGCCTAGAGAAAAATAAACGATGAAATAATTTTTAGAAAGTAGACTAGCTGAGCCGTCGATTTGAGTACAGTTGGCAAAGAAATCGAACTGCATCTTAATTTACCTTTGACACCGCTAACGAATTGCAAATGTTTTGATGTTGTCACACGTTCATCAATGAGAAAAACAAGAAAACTTGCAGGTATGAATGCTAATGCAAATATAATACAAATGGCTGTAAAAAGTTCTAATGTAGCCTGACTTAGTAAATCACTATCGATCTGTAGTTCACTTTGTGGTAACGGATGATTTATTGCTGTTATACCATAATCACTAATATCAATCGATGAATTACCTTGTGTGAGTAGACCTCTTAATAGAGCATTATTGAATATGTTTAAAAATGCAACACTTGCCGGCCATCCTTTATTGTTATACCAAACCTAAAACAACAACATTTCATATTATCAACATTTCTTCAATAGAGCATTTGTTCAATTTATATTTTTTACCGAAATCTGCGGTGGATTAATTCGAAAGAGTAAAGCAATTTTCGATGCTTTGTTCTCGGTTGATGATTGATTGGTAATGTTCAGTATTCGATTAATTAACGTTTCATTGACAATATCGTAACTATTCAGTATAGGATTTGGTTGAAATTCGAAACCACCAAAACGCTTCATTAAATATTCTAGGTCGTATTCAGTTTTTACAAGCCAATCGGTTATATTAAATCCTTGCAAATCATACAATATATCACTGGTGTTAGTAATATCAAAACTAGCTGCTGGTCCACCGCTACCAATGGGACATGTTTGCATTTTATTCCAGCAATCGCATGCAGGTGATATACGTGTTTGATTATAATTAACACTATTTAATGCATTCATAACGGCCGCACTCGTTTGAACATCAAAATGACTAATATCTTTATTCATGCATGGATATAATCTTTTATTCAACATTGTTGTTGTTATACAACGTGTGCCTAATGATGGCGATCGAGTAAATGTATCTTTGACGGAAAGTGATATAAGTGAAGCATTTTCATTCATAGGTAATGATTGAAATATATAATTTGGTTTATTCCAATACCACGGATGAAGAATAAGCATTGGTGGTTCTGCTTCATTCGGTGCCAATTTTGTAACCACTATAGCAAGTAAGATGAAGAGAATTGGAAGGATAATTTCAGCAATAAATCCTTTTGTATTGCGTTTTGTTCGATGAAAACGTTTTATCATCAATGCACTTAATTGCACGGCTATAAATTTTACGCCTGTATAGCGCTCAGCAGTATGCGAACTCCATTCGTCTAAATATAAGTAAAGAATCCGGGTGTTAATCTCAAAGAAATCGAAGAATATATTTTGGTTTTGGGGATTCCAATAAAACTAGAAAAACAATCGGCGGGGATTATTCGAGATTTAGTATTAATGTGTCATCAAGACGGAAACATCTCTGAGTTTTATTTTGAACAAGTAAAATCCCTGAATTGACAAATTTTTATATGCAAACCAGAGCTGGAACCAGTAAGAAATTCATAAACCGGTCCTGTCCGGCCGGTTAAAAAACTTTACCGGTCCGGTCCGACCGGTTTACCGGCCGGACATAAATTACTCTCGAACCGGTGAAATTCCGGCAAATCGGAGAATAACTGATGGAGTTAATTCCTTGAACATTGTTTCAGATAGCCAAAATACGGTAAAACTGATAGAGTGAGTTCCAGCAATGATATCAATTAGTTAATGGTTAAATAGGCCTATTCAAATCTTATGACTCAGCTCCTCACATTATAAATGCTGATCTATGTATGATAAAAAAATAACACTGTCAATAAAATAGAATGCATCGACCAACCAAATTGATCTGCTGTCGCACTTTCGTTGATTTCTCTTTTTACTGTGAAAGAAAATGAGATGTATTACTTACGTTTATGATGACAATCAAATATTCCTTCTGAACTACACAAAATTTTGCATCATCAACAGTTTCATAAGACTTTCTATGTATATATATATATATATATATATAT
>OENM01001645.1:0-17724 GCA_900239745.1 Rotaria magnacalcarata | reverse complement strand
ATATATATATATATTGATAGCACAATTTCATTATATCTACCTCATAGAAAAATTCGTAAAACATTTTTTTAACAAAAATAGAGCTAAATGAAGATAGTTATTTTAAAATTTCAACCGGTGATTTTCCGGTATTTACCGGATCGGTTCCAGCGCTGATGCAAACAATCTTACCACTTAATCCTGTATTGGTCTGCAAGTGTTCATCATTATTTTCGTTTTCTACGCTTGCGTTTTTTGGCGCGTCTTCCGTTTGAAATAATTTTCGTAGACGATTTTGAAATTTTTTCCATTGTGATAAACGTTCATAATCTTCTGGCCGGGTAATTTCATCAGCAACACGAAGAAATACTTGCTCAAGACCACTATTTGATAAGCCATAACTTTTTATATGATATTTTGTTTTATTTTCATCAAGTTCAGCAAGCATCACTGGAAACACTTTTGTATGTTCAACATCATCTTTTATCACATAAGTTATTTGATCACCATGTTCTTCTTTAATATTAAGATCGAACATATATCTTCGAAGGACGTCAGTTAAGTTTTGAAAAAGCATCGAATGTTTATTATGGTCTTGTTGTTGATTTTCATCCGATTTTAATTCAACTACTAAATTATAACCTTCACCATATTTTCGTTTTAAGTGCATTGTTGTGCCAACACATTTTAATTCACCGGAAGATATGATGGCTAAACGATCGCTAAGTAAATCGGCTTCATCGAGATGATGTGTTGATAAAACAATGGTTCTTCCCGGTTTATACTTTAATATAAGATCCCATATAGCTCGTCGGGCATATGGATCAACACCTAATAAGAAATAAAGTGAAATAGTCAACTGATTGTTGTTTTTTAGCACAAATCTAGGGTGTTTATTCAAATACCTGCTGTAGGCTCATCTAAAATAACTGTTGTCGAATTTCCAATAAATGCAATGGCAATAGAAAGTTTCCTTTTCATGCCTCCTGATAGTGCTGTTGAATAATTCTCTGCTTTGTTTTCTAATGTCAAGTCTATTAACATCTTTTCTGTTTCGCTTTGTATTAATTCTTTTGATGCGCCTTTCAATCTGATCAACAAAAGCAAAACTTGAATGTTGTTCTTTTTATAAAATGATTAAATGATCTTACTGAGAAAAAAATTCTAAATGTTCTTTCACTGTTAATAAATCAAATAAAATGTTATATTGTGGAGCGAAACCGAGCCGTTTTCGAATTAGTTTTATATCCGTTAGGATATTGTATCCATCGACATAGACTGTACCACTCGATGGTGGTATTAAACCAGTTAATATTGACCATGTTGTACTTTTTCCGGCACCATTTCTTCCAAGAAATGCCGTTATCATATTACGATAAAATTTTACCGATAAATTTTTTAATGCCATTTTATTTCCATAATATTTCGATAAATTTGTAATATTAACACCAACATCACCCTGATCATTTTCGACTAGAAAGAAAATGCACACACTTCTATACCTATGTTTTTATTGTTTTAAAAAAAGTTAACCATCATTCTGCTGTTGATCTGTGTTTTGTGCATCAAAACCAAACCAGTAGCTCTTTTTAAATGGATAATTCCATGGTTGCGGAATTCCAAATTCACCTAAACATTGAATAGACAACTCGAACATAAAGTTTCCTAATTTTATTTTATGCATTACCGGGAAATAGATTTTCAATATAAACAGTTAACAGCATATATATAATCGAATCGGCAAACATCATAATAATACAGTAGAGAACGGTAAAATTATCATTTGGTTTCATGCTTTTATTTAAATTAAACCATTGAATACCTTGAGCCATACCTTCAAATCGAGCAATATAATCACAACCAATTCCAAAAGAAACAGTTGATGAAAGACACTAAAGAAAAGCAAAATATTTATTTCAATTTCAATTTGAAATATCTTACGGCAATGACTCGTTGCCATGTTTTTATTTGGGCATCATAATTAATTACAATAGTATATGGTAAATAGAGAAGAAAATATATAATTCCAGCTCCTAGAATATATACACAATCGAGATACAGTTTTTTTTATTTAAGATTCGTAAAAGAATACCACATGCAGCTAAATTGGCTCGGTTGAAAAAGACGCTTATGAGAAAACATTGAGTGATTGTTGCAAAAGTATAAGCAATAAAAAATACAAATAATACAAATATATTTGAAAATTGTATAATTTTGCCAAACTAGAGAAAGATTTTTATTCAATTATCAAAGGCAAATATTCAATAGATTAACGATAAATTTACCTTTAAAAGTAGTACAAGTAAGATTGCTGTTAGAATCATAGCAGTTGTGCATAAAATAAACCATGTAAACCAATGAACAGAATCTTTTAAACCCATAATTTTCATTATTTCTTTTAATCGTCTTTAAAACAAAAAAATGAAAAACTTCAACACTTTATCACTTTCCATTCTCCTACTTTTCTTTTTCTTGTACAATATCTTTAACATTCATTGATACTGTAAATATCCAACTTAACACCATTAACAGTGGTAACATTCGACTAATTGACTTAACAAATCTAAAATCAAATAATCATTTTATTGCTGTGAAAATAAAAAACAATCTATCAACGTACTGATCACTACTCCAACATGGATAAGGCATTTGTTGTGTTTCTATACCGTATGATAAATTTGTTCCTGTATGTGCACTAATAATGGCTCGTTCAATAGCATTTTGTAAATAAATAAATGTATACGAATGATATTTTGTTGACAATGGTACACTTGTACGAGGTGCATATGTAAAATACCTACAAAAACGAATGAAAATTTCTAAAATTTTTGTTTAAAAATAAAAATTTGCCGTTACCGATCCGCAGTATGAAATGTATTATCAACAAGATCATGTGTCATTCTTATTTTAAATCGAACATGTTTCGGTAAACTTGCATTATTCGATATATCATCCATAAACGTAATAGCAGCTAGGAAATTGTTTGTTAGAGATGCATTTTGTCCTGCTTTTATCATATCTGATTCCCTATTCATTGATTCAAAACGATTCAATTCTGTACAAGCAATAAATTCTGTTAAAATCACGGATAAAGTTAGCATTCTTCGATAGGTTGGTATTTGTTCACACATTGCTGAGAAGTTCGAAAACGTATTACACATGAATTGATATGTTTCAAGTGTTGATTTCATTGGTAATCGTAGTTGACGGAGTACTTTAACAAGTTCATCTAAGGATTCAAATGTTTGATTGATTTGTTTTATGATATTGTCATAATGAATATTTGATGGCGAATAATAAATTTTTCCGTATAAAATAGGACGTAGAATTGCTAGAAATTGGTTTAATATAGAATTTGAACTGAAAACTTGATCGAGTAACACGCAACGGCATGGACGATTTACCGTGATGACCTTGATCAGACCACCGATAGTAATTGTATATGATTGTAGACACATTTCAGATTCATTATATGAAATTAACTCGGATTCTAAGCCGTCCCAATCAATAGCAAATAGTGATGCGTTTCTTGTTGCGCGTGTTTGAGCATTTTCAGTATTGCTCGAGTTGTTTTGGTCTGTAGAACTTGAAAGATCATTACGACCGCCACACAATGAACTTACACTAAAGTTTGAATATTATAAAAATTATATTGTCGGTCCCTGTTTCGAAATAATTTAATGTGAGCAATTTAAACAAACAATTTGCCATTATTTTTCATCATATAAGCTAAACGTTGTCAAGTCAATTACTCTGAAATATCGCCAACGGTAGTAATCAATTTATAAAAGTACTTTTATATGATAATTAAAAAAAATATCAGAATGAAAGAACAGCAGTTAGCTCTGCGATACGTGTGCCTGACAAAACAGCATATTTTTCAAGAAGAAGGTGACGTCAATGAGTCCTCGAATTCTTACCTGATGCTGGTATTACTCATGTCCATGGGAAAGTTAACATTTAGTGTGTTCAAATGACGACGAAGTTCGTTCATTGTGTGCATAATCTGAAATATACAAGTCAATGTGAAATGATTCGATTGATAGAAACAATTACTTTGGACGGATCAAAAGGCATCTGCACCGTGCTTGATTGTACATCAGCCTAGAAGTAGAACTGAAAATGAATGAAAATTCATTTCTTTTTCATTTTTTTACCAAAAATTGTTCATCGAGTTGATGTTGTACACTAATTAAAAAGGATTTTAAATCCTCCGCAGACAAATCATAACATAGAAAATTGTTTGTTTCATTTACTTGTTTTTCACTAACTGAAAACGTTCTGTTAAATTCTCCAGCAATACAAAATGATTGTTGAATATCAATATCCGATTGATATGACTGAAAACAAAGGAAAATTGGTTGAAAAAATTGAATACAAGTTGTCTTAATTACATAAGCAAATCCTGTTTGTATCGAAGCCAAATAGATTTGTGCTGCTACAGCTAAATTCGATAATGAATTATGCGTTTGATTTAGAAACCAGGATTGATGAAGATTCGCCAGGTCGATTGGATTCTCGAAGAGCGCTTTTATGATTATATTTGGTATTGATTGACTGAAATTATTCTGATCTTTAGTTGCTTGAATAGTCCCTTTTTTTCGGAGTACAAAAAATAAAATATCTAATAGCATTTTGTTTCTATAGGTTTCTTACCATTCCAAAGGTCTCCATGACTAGTAGATATATTTAATTCCGAAAACATTTCACTTAGATAACTTGATGTTTGTTGATCATTTAAAATAGTGGAAAGACTGTCAGTGAAACTAGAAATTCGCCTCCAAAATCTTTATCACGAAAAGAAAATGAAATCAGATATTGTTATTACGAAAGAGAAAATACAAACGATGATTCGCCATTGAACTCATCAGTTGCTGACGATTGATTATAACATGTATTATTCCACCGGCAAACATAACTTTGTAACGCAGGCAAAAATCCAGTTGATCCAAGATATTTTGGGTCATTATGACCTTTGGTTAATTCATCGAAACAGAAATATTATCTTTTGAAAAAATAGCCAAATAAACTTACAAGCATCATGATATGTTGTTAAATTCCCGGTTCGTATCCACATAAGAATCAGGAACAATACAAGAGGCCATATCAATTCGAATATAACTCGAGGCTGAAAACAAAAGAGAGACGAGACTGTTTTCTTTTAAATGTTACGTAACCATTAGCATACCCATCGTCGACGTCGGATAGTGAAATTCTTCCATAGAACTAAAGGAATCTGCTTCAGTAGACTCATTTTATTATTAACACTAAAAAGGCAAAGATTTCTTGAAAGCTATCATTTTCTATTTAACAAAGCAAAATGTCTAGAGCAAACTTATATGATAAGTCGACTAAAAAACAAGTTTTCTATAAAATTTACTTTTCAAACACTATTTATCATGATAAATATATAGTTGACTAATTTTTCTAGTTAACTATATAATTACTACCTTAAAGAGACCAAAAAAATCTTCTATTGATAATGAGATGCAGAAAAAAAAATATAGAGAAGTTGTCAAAGAAAAACAACTAATTTATTTCATTAGCCAGCTTTGTTTTCTACTTTTTTTTCTTCTGGCAGATAATTTCTGCAAATAGCAGAATTCTTATAAAGTAGAGAATTTATGCGTGATTTAATGCAAAATATGACACAAGAGCATTAGAGAATCAATAAAAATCGACGCGATAAGTCAAAATTACCAAAGGTAGGAAATCCTACGTTCTATTTTTATTATTAAAATTACCGCCGATAGCTTCAAATATCTTGTTAATAGGTTTACATAGTATAATATTACTGTCATTTTGAATCCATCTGATCAGATTTCACTTTAACGAGATTACTATGGAAATAAGCCTACGACTGTAGTTAAAGACAAAAAAAAAAGAGAATTACATCCAGAATTCTTTTCGAAAGTCGTCCCGATGACATGTTCTTAAAAATAGCAAATCACTAAATATTAGGCGGTACTATACTAATCAGCGAAGAAGCGAGAAGTGACACTTGAGTTTGAAGGATTCAAAAATGCACAGACTTGTGATCTTAAAGAGAATGTAACTACTCTCAAGTGGCTACAAGAGAAAAGCAGGATAAAATGAAGAAAATAAACTAGCGAAGTCTTGACGTCAGAAGTTTGCTACAGATCCATGGTCTCGTCTGTCTGAAAAGCGGAAGAAAATATGACAGCTAGTGAATAAAAGATTCTGTCTCTCTCTCTCTATCTTTCTCTTCACCGTCTCACACAGATCTTCGCTGAATAAAAAAAAAGAAAAGAAAAGAAAACTAATCTTAGCAAAGTTAACTGAGATAGATGGCGATAGTCGTTGATCTAATTGCGCATAGAGCATTTTTATTCGTTCGATCGAACTTTCTATCATATTTTAGGATATTTATAAATATTGATTCATAACTATGTTTAATTTCATGATTTAAACTACACACAAGTCTATTGTCAAACGACGATGTTTATCATTCATAAAGAATTGCCAAGGTTGTACTGGAAATATCCATGAAAAAAAAACAACTAGAATGCATAAAATCATCACCCGAGTTTTATCGTATGTGTTCTTATATTTTAAATTACATCCTATCTTTATTAACTATCTATATAATTACTTCTAAAAATGTGTTCAAATAATAGTATTGACATTTCCATATTTTTAGATGAAGTAATTTTGTTTTGTTTTTGTCTTAATTGTAAACCTTTCCGATATATTATTTACAATGTCCAATGAAAAAGTCAAATTATATCATGAAAAACAAAGATTACAATTATGTGGTTTACATTCATTAAATAGCCTTTTTCAAAAAAAAGTCTTTAGTAAAGAAACGCTTGATTCATTTGTAAACAAACATGATAAGTCACGCTTTTGGAATGAATATTCAACATTTCTTACTGGCAATTATGATTTAAGAATTCTAATGGATGCATTAGAGAGCAAAGGATATGTATTGCGTGCGATTGACAGTTCCGAATGTTTTGAGGCATTTAGTTACAAAAATTGTTTGGGTTTATTATTAAACATAGCTGTTGAACGACCATTTATTTCTAGCATACCTATCGTATGTTCATTCGTAAAATCTGGCCGTCATTGGTTAACTATCAAAAGTGTTGATGAAGAAAAATATTATAACTTCGATTCAAAATTCTCTCGACCGGAATTAATTGGCTATGAAAGTGATTTAATAGCATATTTAAATAAACTTGATCGTGTACAAACTTATATTTATATTGTTATTGAAGAAAGCATAGCTGCGAAATTCGAGCAAGAATAATTTTTTTCTAAACCATGTTTGTTTTATATTCCTGAAATATACATATGTATGAATCTAAATCTTAGCTAATGATTTTACGTCATCATTTGAAATACGAAATAAAAATCGGTTTATTTATTTTTATTCTTCTTTTGTTATTTTATAAGATGTTGCTTTTTTTTCTTTTGAATAACAAAAAAAAACCAAGAAATGTCTATTTAAGTTTCTTTTTTGGTCGTAAATTGCTTGTGTGGCCACATTTACGTTTACGGCAATTGACAGCACGTGGATGAAGTCGGGCATAACATCTAAACGAAGATATGTATTTAAAAAAACGGTCGCTTTCTATTCATACTTTCGGCAAATGACTTTATCACAATTGTATTTTTGTGCAAGCATACGAAGTGTTGGTTCAATTGTACCACCACGGAGTCCTTTGAACAGTAAATAACGAATTCTTATATATGAATTGATACTAATTTTGACTTACGTAAAACCAAATGAAGTGTACTTTCTTTTTGAATATTATAATCGGAAAGTGTACGGCCATCTGAAAACAAAAGAATTCGATAATCATGATTTCTTTTTGTGAAGACGAATGTTTACCTTCAAGTTGTTTGCCAGCAAAAATTAATCGTTGTTGATCGGGTGGAATACCTTCCTTATCTTGAATTTTTGCTTTCACATTTTCAATGGTATCCGATGGTTCGACCTATGATATTAAAGATTATTATAAATTTTTTGTCTTGTTTATGTACACTTAAACATACTTCGAGAGTGATGGTCTTGCCCGTAAGGGTCTGAAATAAACAATGAATATAATTCAGTTAATTTTTAAGCAAGTTAACATTCAATTTCACCTTAACGAAGATCTGCATGATCAATGCTATTAAAAATCTAAAACAATACAAGTGAAATTAAGTAATTCGTACATCGACGAATGGTCGACTGTTTTGTTAACTGCTTACAAAACTACGATAGGATTGGCTAAATAAAATAAAAGGCTTAAAAATTTTAAAAAAATCATTTTTTCTATTTTATTAAAAATCTTTCGAAAACAAAACAAAATAATTACTTTAAATTAGGTTTATTTTTGTATCAACGATACTAGCGCTCAATAGCGAATGGAAGACTACATAATATAATATGGATTTTAGCAGATGATTTTGGTGCCACTGATAATTCATGTGGAAAACCGTATAACTAAAGAGATGTCTTGACTGTGTCGCTCTCTATAATTTTCATCGAAGTGGTTCTTGATGTCAAGAAGCGTAAATGTCGACTAATTCCTGAAAGATTTCCACTAGATCTTACTAGTGAAAAGAGTATTTGTAAATCTAATACAGAATATTGAATCAGTTATTTTGTAGTATGGCGTATAATGATGACGAGTCTTGTTTGAATATTAGATATGATTGACATTCGTTCGAACATTTCTTTTGTAATTAAAGCACTGATAATCGAGGTCTCAAAATAAAAACTGCATGGACAGCCCAATCACATGATAAATTCAGATAATTATCGAGTCATATGAGAATCAATATTTTTTGCACAATCCTGCTGGGCACACCAATCAACTAGGTTATTTTTATCTCTGTGCACACATTTATATCTATTATTCGAGTGCAATATGAAACGACAAGTTTATTTATTCCATCTGAAAGAATATATATATATATATATATATATATGTAAATCGAATAGCAATAAAATGAAGCGTTCGTATAGCTGAGTGCATCAAAACAAAGCAGCACTCTATCAGTTGTTTTTGTCTTCAGTCGTCAGGGTTGTTTTTTTGTTGTAAAAATGAATATAGTAAAGAAGGTTATTCTTTTTGTTTTGTGTTGAAATAAATAGTTAACATCATTCAATTTAGATTGAAGAACTAAGTGATTGGGACATTGATGAAATGAAGCGACATGATAATGCAAATGAGTTGTGTTCATCTGATGCTGAATTACGGGTAAAGAATTTTCTCTTGTAAGATATGAGCATAACAATATTTTTTAGAAACGAGCTGTGAAAATAAAACGTGAACCCGGCCATCGGTAAGAAAATCCTTTGAAGTAGAAAATAACGATCGCATTGAATTTTTTTCTTAGTATATTTGCAAATCGAAGTTTACAATTAGATCGAATAAAATTCTATGGCTTTGATATGGATTATACATTAGCCTTATATAAATCACCTGCATTTGAAGAATTAACATTTCAAGAAGTAATTGACTCACTAATTGAACTTGGTTATCCTGAGCAAATTCAAGATTTTGTTTATGATCGAAAATTTCCTTTACGGTAACAATTAAAACATATTCATGAGTCTTTTTTTTCGAATTTTCTTTCGAATAGTGGTCTGTGGTATGATAAATTATATGGAAATTTACTTAAAGTAGATACACATGGAAATATTCTAACTGCTGTTCATGGCTTTAAATTTCTTTCTGGGTAAAGATGTCTTGTTTAATCAATTTTCATCTTTTCGATTTCTTTTTAGACATGAAGTTCGAGAGTTTTATCCGAATAAATATATACAAGTTGATGATCGTATTTATGTTTATTATACACTTTTTAATCTTCCAGGTAAGAGAGAATTTTCTGGCTGCAAAACGTTAACATCAATTTATTTTCTATTTAGAAATCTATCTTATGGCTTGTTTAATTGATTATTTCTCTAAGGTGGCCACCTATGTTGAGTACGCAGGATGAATGGCCTTTGAGAACGTATTTGATTGAGCTCTTTCTTTCTTTTAGAGATCGAACAAGTGTTGAATTTGGAGAAAATATTCTTTCATTTCGTGCAATTTTTAATGATGTTCGCAATTCAGTTGAGCGTGTTCATTATAAAGTAAAATATTTATTGAAAATTCGAATATAGAACAAGTTTTTTTGCCTTTCAGGGTAAACTCAAAGAAATGGTTTGCGCAAATATCGAAAATTATATTCATAAGGATGAACAGTTGCCAATATTATTAGACCGGTAGATTTTATTTTTTTGAAACTCGACAAAACTAAAACTAAATCTACTTTTTAGTATTCGTTCTCATGGTGCAAAAACATTTTTATTAACAAATAGCGAATATTGGTATACTGATAAATTAATGACTTATTTGTTAACGTCTGAGAATAATGGTCAAAAACGTGATTGGAAATCATATTTTAGTTATATTGTTGTTGATGCTCAAAAACCATTGTTTTTTGCCGAAGGGACAACTTTGAGAATAATTGATCCGAATACTGGTAGTATGAAATTAGGTTCCTATTCTGGACAATTACAACAAAATGAAGTTTATAGTGGAGGTAAAGCGTTCGTAATATGAGATTATTTCGTAATTGACGTAATTTCTTACAGGTTCTTGCGAAGTATTTTCGAAATTAATTGGTTCAATGGGTAAAGATGTTTTATATGTTGGTGATCATATATTTGGTGATATAATTAAATCAAAAAAACAAAAAGCATGGAGAACTATGCTTGTTGTACCTGAGTTGAATCATGAATTGAAAGTTTTTCACGAGAAACGAGACTTGTTTAATACGCTAGAAGAATTAGATACATCCATTAGTGAATTACTTCGATCGTTTGATATGGCCTCAAATCAAGGGCCAGATGCTGTTTCAAAAATCAAACATAAAATACAGGTAAAAAGCAAGCATCACCGAATTTTAGATACGTTATATTGACATAAAATCTATAGGTTTCGTGTCCATAAGTGAAATATTATGCATTTGCTATTTATATTTTAGCAATGTACTCATGAACTTGATATGAATTTTGGTCTTTTGGGTTCTCTATTTCGAACAGGTAAATTATATTCGAGTATTCAAGAAAAAAAAGAACTTTTTTATTCAAACTAATAGGCTCTCGTCAAACTCATTTTGCTTCTCAAATAACAAGATTCGCAGATATATATGCTTCTACAGTTGTAAATCTTGTTTATTATCCATTCTTTTATTTTTTTCGTGCTGTTCCACAATTAGTATGCATAATCGTATCATCATTCGTCGGGTCTACTGTAATTTTTCTTTAGATGCCACATGAATCAACTGTGGATCCTGAAGAACCAATGCACTTTAAATCATGGGGCGATGAAAAATCTCAACCAGCTTCTTCTGGTCATCATCATTCAACATTTGATCAAGTAGTTACAACTCTACCTCGTTTTAATCATTCAATATCTGCATCTGCATCGATTCAAACTCATCCTGATTTACCACTCCATGTAACGCATGACCATGACGATGATGGTGATCCAGATGATGAAAATCAAGATAAAGATGGTCAAGATTTAGAATTCGACCTTCGATCACGCATAACATATACGCCACCCAAACGAAATACTGAATTAACAAATAAATAAATTTCTGTCATTGTTGTCATTTTTTAGTAGTTAGAGTATGTTTTTTGTCGCTTTGTTTTTGAGTAACTCCTATAAGATCTAATCTGATAATATATTTATATATATATACATATTTATTTCATTGTTTTAACAATGTGCTATATGACTCATCAGCATTGAAGTAGAGAGGGTGTGGGTGTGATACAGTTAGAACAAAACCAAAAATAAAGTTATTTAAACCACCGAAAGAGTATTTTTCTTTTGCAGAAACTATGCTATTCCTTGATAGATGATCACTTATAGATATTATCGGATTGTTTGCTATATTTATTTATATAGATCAACTTTAAATCTCTGATAATTTGGTAGGATAAGAGCTGTTCTTACTATTCTAGCAATAAGCTAATGACGAAAAGCAGAATTGGTGCGTTATGTTGCTTTTATGGCAACTCGATTTCTCTTTTTGCCTTCGTTCATTTCAGCAGAAATACTTTACATTCAGAATAAAAAAAAAACTGAATTGACGAGGTCTTATGTTTTTTTCTTTCTTGTCGGAAGGAGAAAAATAAACCATGTGGAAGATGAGGCATCCAATATAATAGCGCTTTTAAGTCGTGGTTCAAATGCAAAACAGAGGAAAGCTGAGACAAATAAAAAGGCAGTAAATGACAATGCTGGATTGTTCTTTTTTTTTGTTTCGTTCAGTCGTTTACTGACAACTGTATTTTCAATTGTAAAACTAAGTGAGATTTATTAGTGATTATCAACAAAACAATCGAATACCTACATTTAAATATGTAGAAAAAAATCAAGAGAAAAAAGGAACTGCCCACAGTACACATAGAGAAGTTGATCTACAACAGAAACACATAGTTCTCCATTATTTCTATAATCATTTCACTTGAGGGTGTGGGTGTGGGTGTTAATTCATATAGAAATATATCCCGGCACAACCACTTAACACACTCACGCCCACACCGAGAGTCTCGGTCTTGGTACACCCCTATCCATGATGATTTCGATTGTTTGTTTTTTGGTGTAAAAAAGGAATAAAAGGGAAACGGGAGAAAATGACCTAACAAATGATTT
Organism: Rotaria magnacalcarata; assembly: GCA_900239745.1. Taxonomy (NCBI): domain Eukaryota; kingdom Metazoa; phylum Rotifera; class Eurotatoria; order Philodinida; family Philodinidae; genus Rotaria; species Rotaria magnacalcarata. Next base: position 5,071 of record OENM01001645.1, on the reverse strand, counting down.
ATTTTATATAATAATGCAGTTTTGGGATTCTATGGATAACTGATGATGATCGAATTAAGCCTCGCTCGAAACGCGTCGTATATACTGCTTTGAATCTATCGAGTATTGAGTGTATAACACACCCACACCCACACCCTTGCTTGTTTATTGGCGGATATTGTCGATCTTTGTCTTGCTGATAGTTTAGCAGTACCTCTATTTTCATAGATTTTTCTCTTGAACTTGGCATGCTTAGATTAGAAATGAGATTTCGAAGTAAAAGTAAAGCAAAGTAACGCTTGAAGTGCAACTAAAATAAAGTTCAAAGTACAAATGAGTGTAGCTGACTACAGATTGTAACTTCGATTTGCTGAAGATGCGAACTTGTTTAAGCTGCTCGTAATGAAAATAAAATCGTTCTTGAATTCATTTTAACTCGTCGTTAAATAAATGATTAAACGGTTGCCAGCAACACTATTCATGTTAGGAGCGATGAAACGGACGTATTGACTGCTTGTATTTTGTCGTACGTTTTTCTTTCATACGGATTATTTGTTTGGTAATGACGTTAAAACAAAGTCTTAAGAAATCGCCAGAGCAATATCGAATTTCTAATTATTGAAGGATCAACTCGTATTTTTCCCTTTTAGTATATACAACAACCATTAGCTATTCATCAGATATAAATATGAATATTCTTGCTATTCTGCTACATTTCAACACCAACGATGTTTTCAAAAGTAATATGCTGTTTCATATTCGTTCTGTGCAGGTAAATCTGAAGTGTATTCATTTTTTATTCATTCTTCTTTGAATTTAGTGTTTCGGTAGTTCGAGTCAAATCTCAAATCTGCCATAAAATGGCTCAATATGATCGTTGTTCGACAACTAATGGGTGTGCCTGTTTCCTCATAGCAGGTGCCACTAATTTTGGTCTTTGCAGTTATCAATATTTGGTGGAATGTTCTCAGCTGACTCCATGTGAAAACTCAACCAATCTTTGTCCACGTGACTATGAATGTGTTCATCATCCTCGGTGTCATGATGTTCCTATTTGTTATCCAGTACGGGCAGACAATGCTGAACTCTGTCCACCGATACTGGGTAAGAGAAAATACATTGATCTAAAGAGTCAAGTGCAATTCGAATCTTTCTTGAAATTATTTCTTCGGCATTGACAAGCTGTCATATTTGTAATTCAGTTTGTTGTGGTCGATGTCAAGAAGAGCTTACCTAAAAAGTAGATAACGCATAGCCGAGGCATAATGCATTTTGGGGTGTGGGTGTGGGTGTGATAAGAAGAATCAGACCCCACACCCACACCCAGTTCACAGAAACGACCACTGCTTTAAAAACTTGCTGACACTAAATTCTATTTCGCTTTCTATATGAGAAGTAGAACAACATGATTGTTTTGCATAAATTTTCTATGATAATCAATAGTGACGAACACTACAACTACAATTCCAACTACAACTACAAACACTACTCAAGAGATAGGTAAGCTTTCATTTATCACTTATTGGCTTTGCTCAATTCTAATTTTTAATCAAGTGTATATAGTTAGTTTTTATGCAAAAATAACTCTGCAGCTTTGAAAGAAAGCAATGAGGAGAAGAGCAGATTTATTTTTTATTCTACGTCGTTCTTTTCACTGATGATATCTTGATCAGCCAACATAGAGAATCATTGTTTTATTTACACTATACATATTTTAATTATAACAAAATATAGATGCCTACTGATATAAGTACTATTTATTTTCTGAGCCAATAAATTTAAAATGAGAAAAACTCGAATAGTTCCTAATAATGTATTTTTCACATTGAAAAAAATTATAAATTTACTAAGCATTTCATCTCTTCTCGAAAAACACATAAACTTATGAATATTGAGATTGAATTTATCCTCGTGTCCAATTTAAGAATAATTTATTTCACAACGCTCTTTAGACATACATTGATTCTTGTTTTTTTGAATGGACTATTAATTAACAGGAGTAATAATGAATATTCGTTTTGTATTTACCGCTGTTAATTACCAGAGAATAGTATAATAAACATTGGAATCGTTCCAAAACAACTGATCTTGGCACTGTTCTCAGATTTGTTTTTAGGTTTTATACCTTCTTTGGAAATATTTATGAGTGAAATTCAAAAAGTCGTCGTCGTCACCTCTAGTTCACAGGGACCAGCAACCGTCAGTATATAATAAGTGATTTCTTCTAAACCAGTGGCAGAAATCTGATGAAAAACCGTGATTGATTTTTTTTACGACCATCTCCGAAAGTATTTCTCTTCATCCTGATAGTATTTGATCCTGAAAATTTCCAATTTCTTAATATTGTCGAAGATTTTAAAAATTTTTCTGTCGATACTCCATACTTGAAAGATTCAAGACAATGTACAACTCATATTCAAAGCGATACCCTTGCAAATATTTCACGAAATCCACATGAATTCCTATTGGGACTTTAAAAATGATTGATCAAGGTTCTTTTAAGAGGCCCAAGAGATCTTTCTAAATCTAGCATGAAAAGCAAGAGGGAAAAGGGCACTTGTGTACTTTTCCGTACTTCTAGGTATTTCTGTTGACACCCTAACGTTTTTTACTATTATTTTTACTTTGAACAAATGCTATTGTTTTCGCATCAATTTTTATCAGTGTTCATTGAAACACACTCGAAACAATAGATAATAGAAGATCATAAAGAATAAACATTAAAATAAAACAACAAACACAATTAATTACAACTTAATAGAGATGAAAATGTACTGTAATTCACTGTAGTTCTATTTCTAGTCTTAATCCTGTTCATTCCTTGAGAAATCCTGCAAGGATCAGTCTGGCTCACGAATTTCAAGGATCTTTTCACGTTTTCTTACGGATCCTGTGCCGAATCCTAGTAATTCCTGTTTCTAGAATTTTTCACCGTTAAACAGGAGTCTGTTCAAGATTTCTTCAGATTCTTGCCCAGATTTTTTTCTAAATTATAACAGAAGGATACTATCAAGTTTTGGTCAAGTATTTTAGTTAAGTCACGAGGCATTTTAACAAAGATGCAGGAGTAAAGTGTAACTGTGGCTACTAGCTAACATGATGTAAACCCACATTTGCACTCATCATATTAAAACCTTTAATTTTTTCTGGCTACACGCTGCTACTGAAATTTCACAATTTTCTCAACAATTCCTAGTGAAAAACAATGCTCATTTGTTCAGGATCGTTACTCTAGTCGCCAAGGATCTGTGATGGAAATATAAAGGATTTTTGTTACGAATATATGTCTCTGTATAATTCTATATACTTCCGAAGTAGATAAGTATGTTTTTTCCTCCTTATGATGATAAGTCATCATCGCCAAAGATTATACTTCTATCCTAACATCAATATATAATTTCCCTTTTAGGAATTAGCTCTCAATTGATTCTTAAATCGAAGGATTTCTTTAAGTACACATATGAACTACAACAGAATAAAGCTTTCTCATTGCCGAACAATCTTATTTTGTTTTTTGCAGGAAATACCTTTCACACTACACTGAAAATAAAATCTTGCGACACGAAGCCTTTTTTATGCTTAAAAGAGTTACGAGATTTCACACGAATTCGAAACCCTCTTTTAGTTTCGTTTAATACTATGAAACCATCAGTTTTATTGCAGGGTTTCGTGTCATACTGCGAAACCCTTACAATGACTTACTAAGCATCTAGGAAACGTTTTTGAGGGTTTCATAGTATTATACGAAACTAAAGGAGGATTTCGAATTCGTGTGAAATCTCGAAACCCTTTTAAGCATAAAAAGGGTTTCGTATCGCAAGTTATGTTTTTCAGTGCAGAAGGATGACGAGGATCTCTTTTTTCATTTTTTATTCGTTTCTTTTGTAGTCATGCCCAATATTCCTGCTAATGCACGCTGGACACAGAATGGTGTCACTGTCGCTGGAGGTCACGGAGCAGGCAGTGCCATCAATCAACTCTCTGGTGGATGGTTTGGAGCTTGTGGTCTCTTCGTTGATGATGACCAAACAGTATTCATTGCTGACATAGGGAATCATCGTATCATCCAATGGAAGAAAGGTGATACGAATGGACAAGTTGCCGCTGGTGGTAAAAACGAAGGAAGTGGATTGGATCAATTGAGATATCCAAGCGATGTATTAATCGACAAAGAGACGGATAGTCTCATTATTTGTGATCGAGACAATCGACGAGTCATACAATGGTCTCGTCGTCGTGGCACAATGCAAGGTGAAATACTCGTCGACAATATTGATTGCTATGGATTAGCAATGGGTCAGCAGAGATATCTCTACGTATCTGACTACCGAAAACATGAAGTAAGACGATATCAATTGGGTGATAAGAATAGCACTCTCGTCGCTGGTGGTAATGGCCAAGGTGCTGGACTTAATCAACTCAATGAACCGAGATATCTCTTTGTCGATCGACAACAGAATGTCTACGTGTCAGACAGAGATAATCATCGTGTAATGAAATGGACTAAAGGTGCAAAAGAAGGCGTTTTAGTCGCTGGAGGTCAAGGCCACGGGAATGCTCTGACACAATTGTCGTTTCCTCAAGGACTATTCGTCGATGCATTGGGTACGATCTACGTGGCAGAAGAGGGGAATGAGCGAGTGACACGTTGGGCTCAAGGAGACAAGAAACAAGTCACTGTGGTTGCAGGTGGAAATGGTTCAGGAGCAGGACCAAATCAGTTCTACCACCCCCTTGGTTTGTCCTTCGATCGACATGCCAATCTCTATGTCGTTGATTGGGCTAATGTTCGTGTTCAACGATATTCTCTCGAATAGACTCGTGAACGGTGTTTGAATTTTTCTTATCTTTTATTGTTTTCAAATAAGTGAAAAAAATGAAATTTCTCTTCGTTTTTTATTGTATTGAAAATAAAAAAGTGTGGGTGGGTGCGGGTGTGGGGTCTGATTCTTCTTATCACACCCACGCCCACACCCACACCCAAAAAAGCAATATATGAGACAGACATCTGAAATGCGATGATCAATGGATATTTTTTATGTATATCCAACGTTGTTGAACATACAATTGTATTTTACAGAGAACTCAATGA